>RJWJ010001656.1:0-123094 GCA_004363605.1 Indri indri | reverse complement strand
AGAGATCTATTTGCTTTTTCTTTGAGTGCGCTGGAGTGGTCAATGCCTAGATCTGTTATACTTTTCCTGAAGCAGAGTAAGCTTTTCCTCCTCTGTATAGATATCTTTCTGTAACAGGGCTGTAGGGATGACTAGGCAACATCAGTACCTCACTTAAACAGACCCAAGAATGGGCCTATATCTGGAAAGATGAATCAAGGGGAATAATACTTATCAGAATTACATGTGGACATGTCCATTTACTTTTTTTTTTCTTTCTGCGTATTATGGGGGTACAAATGTTTAGGTTACATTGCCCTTGCCCCCCACAGTCAAAGCTTCAAGCATGTCCATCCCCCAGATGGTGCACATTGCACTCATTATGTTTGTATATACCCATCCCCTCCTCCCCCCTCCCATCTGCCCAACGCCTGATAAATGTTATTCCTATATGTGCACTTAGGTGTTGATCAGTGAAACCAATTTGCTGGTGAGTACATGTGGTGCTTATTTTTCCATTCATGGGATAGAGCTGGAACCCATTCTACTAAGTGAAGTATTCCATTTACTTTTGGTTGAATCATTGGGCTTCTGAGCAATTCCCTCAGTGCAGATGCACTTAACTCTAGAAAGGTTGTACCAAAAGCTAGAATTTTTATGTATTGCATGGAATACTCATGGAATCACAAATTGACATTAACCACAGCTGTGATCTGTTACTTGTTAGAAACAAATGTCAGCTGGGCACAGTAGCTCACACTTGTAATCCCAACACTTTGGGAGGCTGAGGTTGGAGGATCACTTGAGTCCAGGTGTTTGAGACCAGGCTGGACAACATAGCTAGATCCTGTCTCTACAAAAAAAATTTTAAAAATTAGCTGGGCACGCAAACACATAAAAAAATGCTCAACATCTCTAATCATTAGAGAAATGCAAATCAAAACCACAATGAGATATCACCTAACCCCAGTGAGATTGGCCTCTATCAAAAAATCCCAAAACATCAAATGCTGGCGAGGATGCGGAGAGACAGGAACACTCTTACACTGCTGGTGGGACTGAAAATTAGTGCAACCTCTGTGGAAAAGAATTTGGAGATACCTCAGAGAGCTAAAAATAGAAATACCATTCGATCCAGCAATAGCACTATTAGGCATCTACCCAAAAGAGCACAAAATATTCTATGATAAAGACATCTGCACCCGAATGTTTATGGCAGCACAATTCACTATTGCAAGGATGTGGAAACAACCCAAGTGCCCGTCAATCCATGAGTGGATTATTAAAATTTGGTATATGTTTACAATGGAATATTAATCATAAGAAATGACAGTGATCTAGAACCTCTTATACTTTCCTGGATTAAACGTAAGCCCATTATCCAAAGTGAGTCACCACAAGAGCGGAAGAATGGGCTCCACTTGTACTCACCATCAAATTGGTACTAACTGATCAACACTAGGGTGATCACATGGCAGTAATACTCTCCAGGGATTAGGGGGATGGGGGGGTAAACCCACAACTAAAGGACACGGGGAGCACTGTAGGGGGGAAGGGCATGCCTTTAACCTGCACTTGGGTGAGGCAAAGACATAAAGTGTAACCATAATCTTTGTACCCTCACAATACCCTGAAATTAAAAAAAAAAAAAATATTAGCTGGGCATGGTGGTGTGCACCTGTAATTCCAGTGACTCAGGAGGCTGAAGTGGCAGGACCACTTGAGCCCAGGAGTTGGAGGCTGCAGTGAGCTATGATTGGGCCACTGTACTCCAGCCTGGGAAACAGAGCAAGACCTCATTTCTAAAAAGGGGAAGGAAGAATGAAGGGAAGAAAGAAAAACAAATGATGCCACTCAAACCCCAGCTAGCTCAACAGGGCATTGGGATTCTCCTGAACACCTATCACTGCTTTAGAACTGGTTCACAAGAAAAAAATCTTACAAGAAGCCCAGAGATGGAGAACAGGCTGTGTAAAACCAATATGTAATGAAATGACTTTGAAAGTAGTCAACATTTTCTATTAATTTTGTGACTGAAAATGCTCAGGTATGTGAATATTACCTTCCTCCTAAATGCTGGAAAAACCCACAAACATAGCAAAATTGGAACTAAGGAAACTGTTTTCTTATAAGTAGAAAGAGGAAAGCAAGTTAATGTCAGTGCTTTCTAGAGCAGCGCTGTGCAACAGAACTTTCCGTGGCGATCGACATGTCCTCTGCCCCTGTCCAGTGTGGTAGCCTCGTGTGCTACTGGCCACTTGAAATCTGGCTAGTGCAACTGAAGCACTGAATTTTTAATTTTGATTCATTTAAATTTGGATAACATGTGAAGAATGGCTACCAGTTGGTCAGTGCAGAGGCAGGACATACTCTGATCCCTGTACCACACATTCCTGCCCTCAACACCCTAGAAAGGGCACTTTCTCTTCTGAAATTATGTAAAGCAATGGATGTTCTCCCAATAAGCCATTTGATCAAATTAAAACTGCAACGGAATTAAGTTGATAAAAAGTAAAGCATCAGGAAGACCCTCCTACCACCAATACCTTAGTTAGCTTCATGCCAAAAAAAAAAAAAAGCATTTTGTAATCAAAGCTTCCGGGAAGTGGTTTTGTGACAGGAGGCTCAGCTCGGCCTCCCAGGGCATGTCTCTGTGCTCCACATGCCCAGGACAAATGCTTACACATTACTGGTTTTCCATGAATTGCAAGTTCTAAAATGTCTCAGGCCTTAAGAGTTTACCAAGTAATTGAAGAGAAAGCATTAAGGAAGTAGATGTGCCAAGTGTTTGTTTTCACGGTTATTGATTAGAAGACATGGAGGAGAATTAAGTCATCCCCCACTAGAGAAGCTTTAAGCATCTGGGTCAGTGGAAATGCCTCAGCTTGCACCCCTTGCCCATCCAGTCTCTGAGGGGCGGGGGCCAGGGGGCATGCTGGGCACAGGCTGGCAGACATCACCATGGATAACACAAGGGCAGGTTCCGAAGGAAGGGCATGAATGTGGTGTTTGAGAGCAAAGGAGAAGCAGCATTTACTCTTGGGGGAGGTGGAGAGGTACTAAGGCTTCTCAAAGGAAGTGACGTTGGAGTGCCCTGGAGAGCTGGAGACGGAAGGAGGTTTCTCTAGTCAAAGAGCTTGGTGGGAACATTCACAAGGGGACACAACTTCTCATCAGGAATCTCCTGGAGGGAACCAGGCAGATCATCCCTACACTGAGAGGTGATAAATCCAGATTCTCACACCCCATTCAAATCCTGAGAACCTGAGTGTTGAAGGGTGAGGCCAGGAGCCCACCTGGCATGCAAGCACCCCTAAAGTGCGAGGCCCCACCCCTTGTGCTGGCTGCAGACAGCACTGGGAAGAGGGCGGGCAACTCAGAGGCTCGCACGCAAGTGAAGGAGACACAACAGTCGCCTGTCAATGCAAGTGCACAGGGTCAGTGGCCAGGAAAGGGAGGCTCCGTGACAATGTCCCCATGTTGTAATTGACCTTGTAAGATGGCCCCTTCTCTAAGTTATTTTTTGTTTTCTCCCCAATACCTCAAACATTCAGACCAGTAAAGCCTAACAAAAACAGCATAATTTTCTTGCTTAACTTCATGGGGCTTCCTGGCAGCTCACCATCCATCACCAAAGCTGACTCTTGAATCAGACCACCTGCAGACCCCACGACTTCAAGCCCCAAGCAACCCAACCTGCATTCTACAACCCACTATAAAAGTCTTTGCCTTATTTGGTTGGGAAGACAGATTTGAGAACTATCTCCCATCTCCCGGCTGACATTAATTTCCAATAAAACCCTTTCTTCCCTGGCAATATTGTTGTCTCATTAATTGGCTTTTTGTGCGTTGAGCAACTGGACCTAGGCCAGATCCCTTTTGGGTTTAGTAACAATGTGTGATGTTCGGGGAGCCAGGAAATACCGAGCAGGTGGCTCTGGCTTCTGGAAGTTTGCAGAAGAAGAGATGAGGCTGAAGGCCTGGGCCATAGCCTTTCATCCTAGGCAGAAGCATCTATAAATTATCCTCCAGATCACCTCTGCTCGGGCAATTCCAGAACCACCCAGATTTGTGCCAAAAAAGGCCTTCAACCTTGCAGGAAATGGAGTTTTCTTGTGAATCATACACACAGGGTTTCTCACCTTCATCACTATTGACATTTGGGCTGGATAATTCTTTGCCATGGGGGCTGTCCCATGCATTTCAGAATGTTTAGCAGCATCTCTGGCCTCTACTCTTAGATGCCAGTAGCGCCCCAGACCCCATCCAGTGTGACAACCAAAAATGTCTCCAGACAGTGTCAGCCTCAACCCTGGCTGAGAAACCCCAGCCAGGTGAGACAGCCTGCCAGAGCCGCATGTTCATGTGGCTGAGCCCAGATGCTGTGTGATCATTACAGGGTTATGCTCAAGGCCATCTGGAAATTCATAAGTCAGAATATAACCACTGGAATCGTCAACACCTACCACAATGAATTATCAAGGATCTGGCAGATGTCTGGCAAAAATTCATAATCTCAGGAAGAAATTCCCCAGCAAAGTGCCAAAGACCATGCTCAGAAATTTCTTAGTTTCATAAGAAAGAAAAAAAACTCACCCTTTCTCCTGTGAGGCATTCCTTAGCAAAGGTGTGTTCTCCGTAAAGCAGAGGTCTTCAGACCTGGAGCTGAAGCTCTGGGGCACAGGAGAGTGAGGCCTGTAAGAGACAGGGAAGGAAACGGAGTCACCAACATACAAACTGACAGATGTGCTCCCAGCAATTGGGCACTAGAGTCAAGAATGCGCCCGAGATTCAGTGACAAATTTTATACGGAAATTTGACTAAAGTTCTCTCTGAATTGTAAAAAGCTAGAGTTTTAGGACAGACCATTAGAAACAACTCTCCTCCCCAACTAGATTGAAAATGCAAATCAGAAACTCACACAGGAGACCAGATGCCGTGGGATGATACCATTAGGGACACTTTGGCATTAGTAGGAGATTCAGAACCTTTGCCATTTCCTACAGAGCTTCCCGTCAAGAAAAGCATTCAGAGCCTGATAGGCCTTTTTATATGCAGAAAATTCTATTATTATTTTTCCTAAGATCACAAGGTATTTACATTTAAAATATTCTAAGAGAAGACCAAGCTGCGGAAGTCAGAGCCAAGGGGTCTGAATGAAATGACAACCAGAATGGCAAGGAGGAGGCTCTCCAGAGTACGGCAACCACAACCGAAGCAAAGCCAAGGTCCACACTGGGTAGGAAGGCTTTGCTACACTGGCCCGTCCCCTCAAGGAAGGGCCACCATACATGCATGATCCAAATCAGAAGCTTTGCGAGAGGAAATAATCGTGCAGGCACAGCAGGGTCCACCGACATATATGGTTGCCCCATTAAAGGACACATGATGTTTAAAAGCAACCAGTTTTTCATGAGAAGCTGCAGAAATCATTTTCATTCCTAATCACTCGGAATATGTCATTTTATACACTGGTACATTGCCTTCCTTAAAGGAGCCTTGGCATGCAGAGATGCTGTGGCTGCCCTGAAACACTCACCTGCTAAGAGAGCAGCGATCTTTCCAATCGCAGATTCACAAGGAATGAATTTTAAGAAAAATATTTCCACTTGCTTCTCTTTCTCATTCAAGCATTCACCTGTGTCCACCCCAAGATAAGTGACTGAGGCAAAAATCTCAATCAATGGAGGTTTATCAAGCCAAAGCTGAGGACGTGCCTGGGAAAAACACGAACCACAGCCAAAACTGTGGCTGTTTTTCCAAAGGGGAATTTGGAAGTTTTAGCACTTAAAGGCATATAGAAAAAAAAAGTCAGAGTATAGGGGTAGCAAGACAAAATGGTTTACATTCTTGTGAAACCCAAGAAAATCTCCATTTTACATAAAATAAGGTGAACATCAGAAGAGAAAAGGGGAGTGAAGGAAGCATCAATTATGTAGATGTCCCCAGGTAGGTGGAAGAATGTCTGATCCTGTCTTGTCTCTGTTCTGCTGCCTGTGAAGATAAACTTGTAACAGACTTTAGGTTTAGGAGCTAGAGCCTGGGACCTAAAGTTACAATGTGCATGTCCTTGCTCAGGGACAAGGAATTTCCTTAACGAATGATTGTGGGGCAAGTTCTTCCCAGGTGCCCAAACCCTTTGCCTTTCTTTTGCATAAAGAATTAGGAAGGGGCCTGAGATTTTTATTTTCTTTTTACACCTGTGACATAGACAATAAAACTTGGGTCTTGTGGATGAGTAAAACCTGGGCCCCTGTGCTATGTCTAACAACACCCATCATGTCTGGGGGAAGTCAGAAAAGAAATCTGTCTGGGGCCAGTTATAGTCCATGGGCACCACCTCTGGGCAGCCCTGGGCCACTTCCTCTGGAGAACACATCTCATTATACACCTTGCCTTTTGGAGTGTAGACACAACTGACGAGCATTAATGTTAAAATAGAGATCATAAGACTGACAAGACCAGGTGCAGTGGCTCACACCTGTAATCCTAGCACTTTGGGAGGCCAAGGCAAGAGGACTGACTGAGGCCAGGAGTTTGAGACCAGCCTGGGCAACTTATAAAGACCTTGTCTCTACAAAAAGTAAAAAATAAATACAAATAGCCAGGAGTGGTGGAACACACCTGTATGCTCAGCTACTTGGGAGGCCAAGGCAGGAGGATCACTTGAGCCTAGGAATTTGAGGTTGCAGTGAGCCATGATGATGCCACTGCACTCCAGCCTAAGCAACAGAATGAGACCTTGCCTCAAAAATAAAAAATTAACAAATAAGACTGACAAAAGAGACTCTTTGTGACAATAAAATACTAAATTACTAACAGGACCCAAGGCCATGCACAGCAAAGGTTAAATCATCTGCAGCCCATCAATTAGCTTAACAGGTCACTTGAGTCTGATATTGTGGCTCGTCTGATTAACAAACTTCCTTATCTTGACTTAAAACATTCCAAGCCTTTAGACAAAGCTTCATTTCTTTAACCAATTACAAATCAAAGAATCTTTGAGCCCACCTTTAACCTGTAAGCTCCCTGCTTTGAGATGTGCAACCTTTTTGAGTCAAACCAATGTACACCTTCCATGTATTGATTTATGATTTTACTCACAACTCCTGTCTCCTTAAAAAGTGTAAAACCAAACTGTTACCTTACCACCTTGGGACCACTTGCTCAAGACTTCTTGGATGTGGCTCCCCAGGCTATGGTCACACATATTTGGCTCAGAATAAACCTCTTTAAACTATTTTACAGAGTTTGGGTCTTTTTCCAGGTATGTAGTATTACTGGGAGAGCTGACTATTACAGTGACCTCCCTCACATTATTTAGCCACCCTGTGCTTCCACTTTCTCAGCCATGTAATGTAAATTAAAAGAAATGAAAACCCTGGTTTTGTTGCATTAAATAGATGTAAAGGGAAGCACAGAGTCTGGCTACTGATTCCATTATGTTCATTAGACTGTGAGCTCCTTATGAACGGTTGCCATGGTACTTTCATCTTGTTTTACCTGGTACCATAAGGAGGTATCCAGTTCAATGTAGGTTATTAATAAATATTTAATAATGAATGGGTTAAACCCCAGTAATCATAGCTTATTTGCATGAGATTGGCTTTGTGACTCAAATAAAAGATTTCTGTATCATTAAATCAATAATGTTCTTAGAATCACCACTGTAAAGAGCGGACAATATTCAAGAGAGTGAAGGCTCTGCTGCTCCTCGGGAAGCATGACCCGTGGGCTCTCAGAACAGCTCACAGCAGCATCACATTGCACAACACAGAGAATTTTTCCTTCTTGCCACTAAGAAGGAAAATCAGAAGTGGAGAAAAGTCAGAAATCCCGTTTATTAATATCTTCTCTGTGGCGGCCACATCTGGCTGACTGCATCATTGTTTAACATTTTTGTTGTACTTCGTGTATACGAAGTATTTTATAGTTGTAGTTAAGCATATAGGGAATCCTTTCTCAGCTTTTTTATATAGTTATATTTCTAAAGAGCCAAAAATAAAATGAGTTTCACCAGGAAATTTCCCAAAGTGACTTCAGGCCATTCCAATTTAAACTTCATTCGACATCATCCAAATACTATTTTCCACTGTTCCAAATCCTTTCCTCTCTGCAAAGACAGAAGCACAGAGGAGGCCTCTGGGCCCTATTGCTCAACAGGATCGCTGGCCTGTGTCCCAGAGAACTCACAGGCCACACATAGAGAAGATTCAGGTCACCCAAAAAGCACATATTCCAGAAGCTGGAAATAAAAGTGGCAGTCCACAGAACCAAGAGCCTGGCTCTTTCCCTCTGACTTAATTAGGGTAGAAAATGTGGATGATATCTATATTATTCCTGATCTTTTCTCTTTGCAAAAAAGAAATCCAGGCCGGGCGCGGTGGCTCACGCCTGTAATCCTAGCACTCTGGGAGGCCGAAGCAGGCAGATTGTCTGAGCTCAGGAGTTCGAGACCAGCCTGAGCAAGAGCGAGACCCCGTCTCTACTAAAAATAGAAAGAAATTAATCGGACAACTAAAAATATATAGAAAAAATTAGCCAGGCATGGTGGTGCATGCCTGTAGTCCCAGCTACTTGGGAGGCTGAGGCAGAAGGATTGCTTGAGCCCAGGAGTTTGAGGTTGTTGTGAGCTAGGATGATGCCACGGCACTCACTCTAGCCAGGGCAACGGAGTGAGACTCTGTCTCAAAAAAAAAAAAAGAAATCCAATTCACATTTTTCTGACTTCACTTCTAAGCCTGGGAACTGTCTAGTTTCACAAATTTCAGCATTACTGATTTCCCCCATGTCCCAACAAACTCTGTACATACATTTGCAAAATGCATAGGTGCCTATAAATTTATAAGCAGGCAATACTTATTTTGAATAACTTAGAAATTACAGAAGATAATAAATAAAATGATTGTACATAATTCTATAATTCATAGATACCCAATGTTAACACTCAGAGAACTTCCTCTCAGCATTTATTTCCTACATATAAATGAATATTTTTAAGTCAGGTTCAAATATCTGTGTGTATAGACACGCATTCATATTTATCAACACAAATTGCTTTGTCCCTTCATTGCTCAACTCAGCCACCTCATTAGCATGTCCCATGTGATTAAATATTCTTCTGCAACGCAGTTTTAGTGTCAGCCGCCATATTCCATACACAGATCACCACATTAAGCATGACTGTGGATCTGCTGATGAAAATTTAGGGGATATCTTGAGTTTTTACTAAGGTAAGTAACAACAGTACTTGATTACTGACAGATAAGTCTTTGCACATGTCTTTGAAGTGGAGCCACTGGGTCAAGAAGTTCCTTGGGGCCCACAGGCCTCTTGCTGGAGGAGAGCCCATCCCCATCACTGTGCCTTTCAGTTACAGGCGGGAGCAAGTCCCTGTTCTCACCAGTCCTGGGAATTAGCCATGTTTTAAATCCTCAAGCAGTAAGTTTTAAACAGCCAGGACTGATGGATCTGCCATGATCATCAGCAAGACAGGGTCACGCCAGACTGTGGGATGGATGCGCTTTGGTGCCCACACCTCTGCCTCCTCCGCCCCCATCTTCAACTCCCATCTCCAGGCTCCCTCGTTCTTTCTAGATCCAAAGCTGAAGGATACAAAATCAACATGCAATGGTATATTCACACAATGGTATTTGCACAACAGTGGAAATGAATGAACCACAGCTAAACAAAACAATGTGGAGAAATCTTAGAAACATAATGTTGAGCGAGGAAAGGAATTAATAGAAGAATACACACATGATGCAATTTTTTATAAGGCTTAAAACCAAGTAACTCTAAACAATGCATTGTTTAGGATTAATTTATATGGTTTTAGACAAACAGCTAAATAGATTGGAGAGGTTAGATAGATGAGATAGATGGACACATAGATAGGAGATGAAGGGATGGATAGATAGAAGAGAGGTGCAGATGCACATGTGCACACACACAAAGGAATCGCAGAGTAGTCCCCACCTTAGGAAGCAAAGGGACAGGGTTGAAAAGGAGCCAATTGGCTGGTGAACACACAGGGGTTTGCAAAACCCAAGCTTCATAATTTATTCATATGTTACATATATTATTCTGTCTGTATAAACTTATCACGCTGAACACTAGAGAAATTTGCACAGTAAAGAAATGCTGCAGAGATGACTAGATAGAAAATAGGAATATGAGAAATGATGCGACACAAAACTGTACTGAAATCCCGAAATACAGGATTAAAACTAATTATTTCTACTTATCATTTCTAGTTTTGGAAGTAAAGAAGCTCTTATTTTTAAAAAGCCTCCTAAAAATTAAGGGACTAGGAGAGAAAATGGGTATTAACAGGAAAAGTGAATGAATTGCCAAACCAAGATGCCCTGTGCATTACGTTGAAGTAGAAAAAAAGAAATTAAAAGAATATATTCTTTATATTAAAAATGGATAACCTTTTCACTTCCTCTGTTTGCAGACATGATAAAAATCTTATCCATTTATACTCCACTAATCTTGAAAGAGTCCCCTAATTGAAAAATATGTTGGGGTTGATGTTAACCTTTGCTTAAACAGCCAGTGTTGTTACAAATGATGCAAATTTATATTTTATAAAGAATGTCTAGAGACTTAAAAATGCCCCAAGAGGATTTCTAAGGACAGTTAACACAGGATTTGTTGAATATGAATGGATATTACTAATCACCAAAGGGTATAATCATGTACCCCAAAGCCTGAGGAGGTCTTTACTGAGAAATATTTATAAAAGCAATTTTAGGAATTACTTGAATGTAAGAACATCAAGTGTATTTAGGACCTAATTTGAATTGTTCTTTCCCCTAAGGAAAATAGTTTGAACATCTAGTGACCTAGCAGTATGATTTTTGAAGTTTATAACTGAACAGAGAAGGGAAAAGACAGTTTGGGGCAGGAGGGTAGTGACCGAGCCCAGTGTGACACAAGAAGTAGATACACCAGTAACAAAGCCGGGCACGCGTGGCGTTCTTAGCCAGCTGGCTGCAGATGCTGGTGATTACTGCTCAATAAATGTCCAAAACTCACAATAAGAAAGATTGGTGACCACTTTTTCCAAGGCCTACACACAGGTAGTAAGACAGAACAGTCCATCCTTAGGCTTAAGTAATTCCTCAGGCATAACAGTGCAATCCTTCCTTTTCAAAGCAAAAGGATGGAACAGCGAAACTCCAGTTGGGAGGATCCCTACAGTGTAATAAACAAGTTTTCCACCCTCAAACCAATGAGACACGAAACCAGTATTGGAAAGGTTGTTTTCAGTCAGGAAAAATCTGAGGGAAGAAATCAGATGAACATTCACTACAGTTAGCTGGAAAGCCCAAAAAATTCATCATTACCATTAGATGGGCTCGTGACTTTGTACAATTAAAATGATTTATCTCTTCAATAAATCATTTTAATTGCACAAAAAACAAAAGTATACTCCTTCCAAAACAAATCAAATGGGCTGTGTGTTTTCAAGGAAGATAATATAAGATTCTTCACATTAATGCATGATGTGCAGGCCTTGGGTATAAAGCTGTATCTCTTCCTATTGCCCATCCTTCCACAGAGGGACCACTGAATGCTTCAGTTCCAGGATGGAAAACGTTTGGCACTGTCACTAGGAATACAGATGGGACTGAAAGTGCCTCAATGTGTTACTGTATGAAACCCAAGATCATTATATTTTGCCCGAGTAGACAGCTCTCTGAAAGACCATTTAACAACTTTTGTTAACATTTTTCCTATGATATATGTGTATGCAAACCACTTGCTCAGCAGCAATACCCCGTGTTTCAAATCACTATTTTAAAATTAACAAAATATTCAAGGACATTGTCTGAAAGAGAATGACAATAGATGACAAAGCATGCATGAAGCTGATGGCAGGTTTAGTCCCCACATCATCATGTTCCTAGGTAGACCCTGTCAGGACACACTTGGTATATTTCCTAAGCTCTCCCTGGAGAGAGGAGATACTTGTCCCAGTAGCCTGGCATGACCTGACGCAATCAAGGATTCGGGAGTCACCGCAGAGAATGACGGACAGCACCAAACGTCTCTGTGGGTCACAGTTCTTTCTGCCAGGTGCTACAGGCATTTGAACAAGTCAAGGCTTTAAAGGATTTTCTGTCTACTTGTTCTATTAATGTCAATTAATAAGAGAGGGTACTAAAATCTCCAACTATGATTTCTCTCAGTTTTTGCTTCATGTGTTTTGAAGCTCTGTTATTAAGTCAATAAACATTGAGAATCATGTCCTTTTGATAAATTGACGTTTTATCGTTGTATTATGACATAGCCTTCATCCTAGCAACTGTCTTTCCTCTGTAACCTACTCTTTCTGATATTAATACAGCCACACCACTTTTCTTTATACAGTGTCAATTCTAGCATTGTATGTCTTTTTTCATCTTTTTATTTTTAACCTATGTTTTTATATTTAAAGTGGGTTCCCTTATAGGTAGTATACAGTTCAATTTTGCTTTTATTCCCACTATGACAATGTCTACTGTTTAATCAGAGTATTCAGTCCATTCACATAAAATGTGATTATTGACATATTTAGGTTTAAATCTCCCATCTTGCTACTTGTTTTCTATTTGTCTATCTGTTCCCTGTTCCCTTTTTCCTCTTTTTCTCCCTTATTTTGCATTAATTGAGTATTTTGTATGATTCCATTTTATCCTTTTCTTGGCTTATTAGCTACAATTCTTTTTTGTTATCTTAGTTGTTGCTTTAGGGGTTACAGTACACATATTTAACTTCTAACAGTCTAACTTAAAATGATACTGTCCCCCTTCCTACGTAGCACACAATAGTGACATACACACGCATATGCAGGATCTAACCATGCACCGCCACGCCACACAACGCCCCACTGACAACCGCACGCTCCCGTTTCTGCCTTCCCAACCTTGGTGCTGCTGCTCTCATAGCTTTACACGTGATATGAAACCACATTACATTTTTGTTATTCTTGTTTAAATGGTCAATTATCTTTGAACAATAAGAAGAAAAGCATACATTCAGAAACCCTTGGCGTTTCCAGTGCTCTTTGTTCCCTTGTGCAGATCCGTCTTCCTCTGAGGGGCTGAAGCTCACACTCCTCTGCCCGGCTGTACCTTGCACTCACCTTCATTGTCATATTTAACTCAACTCTTCAGGGCTACTTGTTTCTGCATCTGCCTCCTCCTCAACTCGACAGTGAGCCCACGGCCCGCACAGCCCCTGGCACATAGCATAGAAATTCCAGAACTACTTGAATCCAGGCTTCCAGAGTTTCTCTCCAACAAACACAGCTCAGTGGCGGTCACAGTTCCCTTGTGTCGCACTGCCATCACTCTTAAGAGACCTAAAGCGTCCAGCTGGTAGCAAGGTGAGTGACACTGAATATTCAAACCCAGACCACCTGGTCTTGAGAACTGCAGGGTGGGGTTGCTGCTATGAAACAGCTGCCTGGTTGGGGCCACATACCCACCCTTCCATTTCAGGGGGACCCCAAGACCAAGTTCCAGACATGGCTGGGGAGGACACGCTGTGCGGCACGCCAGGCTCTGTCCTCCTATGCGTCATCCACCCTCTCTCTTCTCCCACGCGCCACCTGGACGCTCAGAGCAGCGCCGTCACGGAAGCCATTCTGCCATCAGGATACCAGAAGGAAACAGGCTGCTCACCAAATCAGAATTATTCAGGAGGATTTAATAGAGGGAAAAATTGCGGATGTGGGGGCAGAGTGTAGGGAAAACACACACAATACAGGGGATTAGGAATGGCAGACCTTGTCACCACCCCAGCCTGAAGGGGATAAAGGAAGACAGGCAGTTGCTAGAACCCAGAAGGAAACGGTCTTGCAGAAGGGCCAGTCTGAGATAAATGGTGGTCTCTGGATGAGGGACACATCAGCCACAGGGGTCTTTCCAGGAGGGTGGGGAAGGACACCTGAAGAAATAAGCAGCCCAATCTCATGCTCCGTCTCCTGCCATGTTCTCTGGGCCGAACCCAGCCAGAAGCCAGACCGGGGAGCTCTAAGAAATCCATCGAGGTCAGTCTCCCCAGGAAAGAGGGCAGGGGGAGAAGGGGGCGACCTACAGTGTGTCTCAGATGACAGGACCAGTATCATCCTGCGTGCGAATAACCCCCATGCACACACTGCTATCACCACCGCCAAGCAGACCTCACACAGGCAAGAAACAAACTGCTATTGTGTTTGGGAGTTTGGAGTTATTCCTTTTACAGTGGCCTGTAGCACTTTATATGACCACACATCTGACTCAAGGAAAACATTCCTGCAGTGATTTAACAGATGTGCATTGAATGCCAACGTTTGGACAGTGCCAATGGAGTGGGGTGAGGGCCACGTGGAAGTCCAGGGAGGGCTGGTCTGTGTTGATGTCAAGCTTCAGACGTAGGGATGAGATAAAACAACACAGCCTCACATGATAAAGGCCAGAAAAGGCCATCAATTGCGCAGTAGAGAGGAGACAGCAGGGAGCTAACGCATCTTAGCATCTCCCATGAGCCAGGCACAACAGACAGGGCACCGTGACCTCCCCACACAGGGTAGGCAGCTGCAGGCCTGGCTTTACTCTCACTTGAAATCCACATGCCTAAAAATGAATCAATGCTTTCCTAAAAGTTGCCTGCTCAAGATTCATCATTGTACTTAAAAGTTCTAGCCAGAGTAATCAGACCAAAAAAAAGGAACAAAAGACATCCAGACTGGAAGGAAGAAGTAAAATTATCTGCATTTGCAGATGACAATATCCCATGATCTTATATATGGAAAATCCCAAAGAATCCACAAGAAAGCTACCAGAGCTAATAAATGAATTCAGCCAATTGCAAGTATAATATCAGCATACACACACACACACACACACACACACACACACACACACACACACACACACACAAAACCCTCTTTTAAAACTCTGCGGTCCTGGAATTATCAGGAACAACCCCAGATCTGGAACAACCATGAGAGCATTAGATTGCCCCTCCCGAGTCTGCCGGCACAGCCTCCCCTGCCCCACCGTGCACCCCCCACCTTGCTCAGGCTCTGGCGCCAGCCCCGCCTATATTCCAGGCCACCCCAAACACCATTCTCTTCTCATTCTTTCCTGCCCTGGCCTACAGCAGCGGTTTCCAGAAGCAAGCACTCAGCCAAAGCACCTGGAGAGTTTACTTCAAAGACTATTTCCCAGTCCTCCCCCAGAGATTCTGACTCAGGAGACTATGTGGCTTGGCGCAGGGAGTTATACTTTTTAACACAACACCCAGGAGATTTCGATATGGTACCATACTGTGAGAAACACTGGCACGGAGGATGAATTCTGAACTCTCCAGCCAGCACCGGCGTCTGCTCATAACATTGCTCTTTGAACGTTTCCAACCTCATCTCCATCAGCTCTACGGGCAAACTCCAGGAACAACGTGTTCTAGGCCACTGTCCCCTGATGGGGACTCAGAAATAAATGTAACCAAGGAGGTAGAAGATTTGTATGCTAAGAACTGCAAAACATAGCTGAAAGAAATTAAAAACCTAAATAAATGAAAATGCATCCCATGTTCATGGTTTTGTTAAAATGTCAATACTACACAAAGTGATCTACAGATTCAATGCAATCCCTATCAAAATTCTAGTGGCATGTTTTTTAGAAATGGAAAAGCCAATCCTCAAATTCACATGGAATTTCAAGGGGTTCCGAATAGCCAAAACAATGTTGACAAAGAACAAGTTTCCAGGATGTACACTTTTGAATTTCAAAACCTTCTACAAAGCTACAGTAATTAAAGTAGTGTGGTACTGGCAGAAGGACAGACATAGAAACCAGTGGAATAAAATTAAGAGTCCAGAAATAAACCTATACATCTATGGCCAATTGATGTTACCACAAGGATGCAAAGACTACTTAACAGGGAATAAATAGTCTCTTCAACAAATGGTGCTGGGATAACTGGATTTCTACAAGAAAAAGAATACAGTTGGACCCCTACTTCATACTATGTAAAACAATTAACTCCAAATGGATCATATATTTAAAAGATAGAACCATATGATTTTTAGAAGGAAACAAATCATGACCGTGGATTTGGCAATAGATTCTTTATTATACAATTATTATTATTTTTTTGTTTATTTAGAAATAGGATCTCACTCTGTCACCCAGGCTGGATTACAGTGGCACAATCATAGCTCACTATAACCTCAAACTCTTGGGCTTAAGCAATCCTCCCACCTCAGCCTCCCAAATAGCTGGGACTATAGGCACACACAACCATGCCCAGCTAATTTTTTTATTTTTTTGTAGAGACTGGGTCTGGCTATGTTGCCTAGGCTGGTCTTAAGCTCCAGGCCTCAAGCCTTCCTCCTGCCTTGGCCTCCCACAGTGCTGAGATTACAGGTACAAGCCACTACACCTGGCCTGCAATAGATTTTTAGATATGACATCAAAAGCACAAGCAACAACAGAAAAAATAGATAAATTGGACTTACCAAAATTAAAATCCTTTGTGCAACAAAGGACATTATCAAGAAAGTGAAAAGACAACCTATAGAATGGAAGAAATTGTTTGCAAATCATATATCTGATAAGGGTCTAGCATCCAGAATATGTAACAAACTCCTACAATTCAACAAAAAGGCAACCCAATTTTAAAATGGGCAAAAGACTTAAATGGACAGTTCTCCAAAGAAGATCTACAAATGGCTAATAAGTACATGAAAAGATGTTCAACATCATCAGTCATTAGAGAAATATAAATCAAAACTGCTATGAGATATTACTTCATACCCACTAGGATGGCTAGAATTTAAAAAAAAAAACAGGAATATGAATGTTGACAAGTATAGGGGGAAATTGGACCTCTCATGCATTGCTGCTAGTAAGGTAATGTATGGAAAACTCTGTGAAAAACACTTGGCAGGTCCTCGAAAAGTTAAACGGAGCTACCATATGATCCAGCAATTCCACTCCTAGGTATATGGACCCAAAATAATTGAAAACAGGACTCAAACAGATTCTTGTGCACCAATATTCATACCATCATTATTCACAATAGACAAAATGTGCAAACAACCCAAGTGTCCATCAATAGAAGAGTAGATAAAATGTGATATATACACACAGTGGAATATTATTTATGCATAATAGAAATGACATCCTGACACATGCTACAACATGACGAACCTTGAAAACATTATGCTGAGTAAATAAGCCAGGAACAAAAGGACAAATACTGCATGCTTTCACTTACATGAAATATCTACAATAGGCAAACTCGTAGAAACGAAAAGTAGATTCAAGGTTACCGAGGGCTGGGAGCAGGGGGAAGGGGGGAGTTACTGCTTAATAAATAGAGTTCCTGTTGGGAGTGATGAAAGCGTTAGAATTAGATAGGGATGATGGTTGTACAACAATATGAATGTAACTAATGCCACCGAACTGTACACTCAAAAATGGCTAAAATGGCAAATTTTATGATATACATTTTTCCACAATAAAAACAACTGGAAAAGTTTAAACATTACATAACTTATGAGCTGGCATTTTTATACCCATTTCCTAGGTGAGCAAACAGAGGACAGAGAGGCTAACTAGCTTGCCAAAGACTGAGGAGCTAAAAGGAGGTGAGCAAGGTGACATTTCTGAGCTGAGGACTAAGATCCACACCTACCACTCAGATGTGTCACATGCAGGGAAACACGCGGCCCTAGGAAGGAAGGGGGACTCTCACGTTTTGGGGGGACTAGCACAGCGGGGGTGCACTCGGTGACCTGGGCTGCTGCTACCTCTGCAGCCACCTCCGAGGCCCAGCCCATCCCGAGGGGAGGGCAGTGCGGGTCTGCGCGCTCTCGAGGATCCTCCCGCAGGAGACGCGTTGAGGTGATCTGGCAAGTGTTCTTGCACTTGGAGAATGTCGGGTGGGCGGGCACTGTGCTGTCCACTATGCTATGCTTCCTGTACGCAAGTAAGTACAGTTGGAACATCTACAGACATTTGCACATGTATTTTTTTAAATGTAGACAATTGATGAAGAAGTAACCACCTGGATCCTTTTTTCTGCATCGTCTTTAATAGAGGTGGGTCTCTAAGTTGCCCAAGCAGTGGCTATTCACAGGCCGGTCATAGCGCACTGCAGCCTTGAACTCCTGGCCTCAAGTGATCCTGGGATTACAGGTGCATCACTGCACCCGGCTCAGATCCTGTTTTTAATTGGGGTGAGGCAGTGTATTCCAGGACTTTCCCTGGAGGGAGAGAGCCTAGCCCCCGGGATTAGGCTCTGAAGGGTGCACAGGCTGGGGCCCTGGGGTGCACCCACTGAGGGCAAACTGGACAAGTCCGTGTGAGGACTGGGTGGGCTTTGGTCCTAACCTGACCAGGTGTCTACTGACGTGCCCCGTGATTCCTTTCCCACGGCCCTGTGCCCCCTAGCACACCGTTCTGCAGATGACACAGACACTGTGAGAAGAAAGCCAGCATTTCATAGCTATCTAAACCTCTCTCCGCTTCACCGAGTGGACAGGATCCTCTTACCAGATGCTGGGCACGGCCGGGTGACCCACCGCACAGTGAGCACTCGCCCACACCAGACCCCAGGGCTGGCCAGGGTGGGGAAGGGCCCTGAGGGCCGGGCTGGAATCCCGCGACTCTGCCTCCCAGAGCACGTTTCCTGCAAAGGCCCTGCTCGCTCAGCCCCACTCTCCCTGCCTTTCACTGCACCCTTCTTCGAGCTCTGACACCAAACTCCCTCTTGTGAATCAAGAGTCCTAGTTTACCACACGCTTATAAAATCAGAAATATTAGTGATACCGTGAATTATATACCAGATGGACCCAATTAACTCCCCCACTAATGTGATTGGGGAAGGAAATAGCTCATTAGAAACTTGTAAACTACCAACTCTCACAGCTGTGTTCTAATTACAGTACAGTCACAGAAAAAAGAATCATGCCTTCCCTGAGAGGCTGTTCATGACCCTTCCGAACCTGGAATCAGCAGCAACCAACTTCAGTCTAACTGTGAGCACCACTGGCCTCAGGGCTAATCAAACCAAATGCAAGTCTGCAAGCTCTGAAGGGAAACATGAAAATAAATCCATAAACCCCAAAAATAATTCCACTCTACCAGATACTCTGTAAACTGTGAATAGACACAAAGCAAACAACATCATAATAATACCATATAATGCTTTGCATTTTTCACAAAGATCTAATGCCCCATACTAAGAAAGCCCACGGGTATAGACAAAATTCCAAATGGAGAAACGTTAAATTTTGCAAATCAGTATTTCCTAAGAGCACATTGCCTGTAGTCCCTCAGTGGATGTGAGCACAAGGCACTGTTCCAGGAAGGGGCTGATGGGCAGGTGTGTCGGCTGCCCACTCCCTTAATCAGGCAGGTAAGACTCGGATATAAACAAGCACAACACAGAGTGGAAGTGTGACAGCAGATGGCAGGATGGCGGTGAGTGCCCACAGAGCCACTAGTGAGGCTTCACAGAAGGAACTGGAGGCAGGTCTTCAACATGTAGACAGGAACGAAAATATTAAATGAGATTCCATTTCCAAAAACGAAACCCAGAGGCCACTCTGACCCAGCCTAAGTTAGGAATGTGTATGAATGCATATTGACATTGTAAAATCAACAAGGACTCTTGGCTGGAGAGGCTTGTAAGCCACGGCTTCATCATTACGGTGGCACCCCTAACATCTGGGCACCGTTCCTCGGCACACATCTGGAGAGTATTGCCAGGCAGTACCATGCGGGCCAGCCACAGGGAAAGGTGCTCCCAGAGGCGTGGGAGGGCAGCCTGACCAAGAGGAGGCATTCTCCCTCCATCCCTGGGTGGAACAGCACGACCCTCTCCCAGCCCGGCGCCACATATCAGGCCCTCAGAGTGCCCCGGCCACATCCAAGCATGTCCCAAGGCATCACCCACACTGCCCCAGAGACGGCCACTGTGCTGGGTGCAGCTGCTCTGCATGGGCTGCCGTGGGCTGGGCTCTTGCTGGTGAGGCCTCGGTAGCCCAGACATGTTTCCCCCAGCCCATAGGCTCCCCCAAGAAAGGCCCCACCTTGGGGGTCCCTCTCAGGATAAGTTTGTGCACGTAGCTCTTGCAACCAGCTGAGCCTATGGAGCACTCTTCACATATGTCTCGTGATGCCCAGGACAACCACGGGCTGGAGACTGTTGTTACATCCTTCTAAAATGAGGAGACTGAGGCCGGGTGAAAGGGGCAGCCCAATGTGAGCTCAGGTCACCTGCTCTCAATCTCTCAGGCCAGCAGGTGGCCATCCCTGCAGCACCCACCCCAGCCTCTTCTACACTCTTGATGGTCCAGGCTAATAGAAAATAGAAATCATTGTGTGAGTGTGTGTATGTATGTATGTGTGTAAATATTGCACGTATATACGTGTGTGTGCATGTGTACATGTATAGATATATATATGTGGGTGTACATGTGTCCATATAGACACACATAATTGTGCGTATGTGTATATGTATGTATGTGTGCGTAAGCGCATGTGTACACGTGTACACAGATGTGCACATGTGTGTACTGGCCCTCCAGAGGGAGCCAAATGACTGCGGCCAGGAGGAGGACCCCCCCAGTGGGTTTTCAGGTCCCGGCAGCACCTTCCACACCCATCTTGACCAACCCCTCAAGACTGTGCTGACGGTGCGTGCTGACCCTCAGGGCAGACTCCTGCCCGTGTCCTGTCATTCACCATCAATTGCCACTGATCCCGCCACACAGCCCGCCTTGGAGCCTCAGAGGGACCGCTGGCCCCGCCTCTGGCCCCAGGGCTGCCTGGGTGGCAGGGGAGGGGGTGTAAGCATGAGTGGTGTGTCGCTGGGGAGCCCCATCCCTGCACACATGTGATCAACATGGAATCACCCAGAGTTGCCTTACACACCCAACCATGCTCAGTGGTGGGCGAGCTGGCCCGGCTCATGTGGTCGTCACCCAACACAACATCTTCCTATGATGAGGGCAGCTTCTGCCACCAATGAAGCATGTGTCCTGTTGTGAAAGCCTCTCTCACCCAAACCTGACATGATCCCTGAGCAAAGTCAGTGGAGAGTGCCCTGCGCAGGAGAGAGTGCCCTCTCTGCGCCCCTTTCTCTCTCTCTCTCTTTCTCTGCGCCATCTGCAGACACAGCAAAAAGGCAAGCCAGGAAACAGGCCCTCCCCTGACACGGAAACATCCAACACCTTGATCTCGGACTTCCAGTCCCCAGAACTGTGAGAAATAAATGCCGCTCAGTCTGTGGTGTTTTGTTATAGCAGCTTGAGCCGACAGTGGCTAAGGTTGGGGCCACATGGTTTCTTTGGGAGGTGACCCCAGGAGGTAAGTGAGGGAGCAGGGACTTAGTAGTGGTCACACTAAGGCCTGGCCATGGAGCCAGGACTTCCAGGTAACTCCAGAGCCCAGCAGGCTTTGCCCTGGTGCTGGGCCCAAAGTTTGAGACCTGAAGACACGACATTTCTTGAAGTCAATTCTATGTTACTGCCATAGTTACAAACACCTCCTTCCAAAATTACGTAAACATTTATTCTTATATAGTTTTTCTTAGTACTTTTATTATTCTTTACACTTAAATCTGGGATTTATTTTGGCACTAGATTGAATGTAACTTTTTATTCCCCTTCAAATGTGTGTCCCCTTTCACAGCGTGGATGGGCCATATTCTTCCCGATCATCTGAAATGCCACGTTTATTGAGTTAGTTTTTTATATATAACTGGGGGGCTTCCATTTCATCTGTCTCTTCCTGTTATTGTCATGTTTGAACCACATTATTTAAAATATGGCAGTTTACAGGACAAATTTCCCCTCTTCTTCCTCGTTTTTCATGGGTGTCATCACAGCAGCTCACTGCAGCCTCGAACTCCTGGGCTCAAGCAATCATCCTGCTTCAGCCTCCCAAGTGGCTGAGACTGCAGGCACACACTACCGCCAGCTAATTTTTTTATTTTTACTTTTTTGGAGATGGGGTCTTGCTATGTTGCCCAGGCTGGTGTCAAACTCCTGGCCTCAAGCAATTTTCCTGCCTTGGCCTCCCAAAGTGCCGGCATTAAAGGCATGAGCCACGGTGCCCAGCCTCATCTTATTATTTTTAATCCACAAGAATACCTGGCAACCTGTAGGGTCTAGAATCCAATGCTCATGGAAACCATCTTCTTGAAAACAAGAATTCAACTCCATGAAACTCCAAGACATCGCCTTGTGATGTTACCATGGCCCTCAACATAACGGCAGCCCCTCTCTGCGGAACCTGACCCTTGAGGAGCTTCCCGTGTCCTAGTCAGAACAACTGTGCCTCCTGAGACATCCTAGGGACCGTGGGCCCCTTAGCCTGCCCATCTGCTGTCACTGCTGCAGTCTGCTCTTGGAAAGACAGAGCCCCATGCTCCTGCACTCTCAGGGCACCTGCTCCCCATCAGGAAATGGCCCTGTTACATATACACACACACTCAAAAAATACTGGCCTGAAAATACAATTGCATTCAAATATTTATCAATATTGAGCACCTACTCAGCCAGGGGCAGACACAAATAAGACATGCTTCCATGTTCTTGGAGAGCGAACCCTTGCTGGGCATCAGCTATCTGAGAACAAGACAGGTTAAGTGTCTACTGCCATGTGGGCACAGGTGAGAATGACAACGATCCTCACTAAGACAGGAGCAGGGTTTGTTCTCAGAAAACTTGGAGGTAAAGGAGGAAGGAAGAGTAGACTGTCCAGCAAGACTGACCCCTCCCCAGACAAACCAAACAAAACCTCCAGGGTGGGCCCTGACATCTGAATCTGCAAACAGCTGCCACGTGCTGAAAGGCAGCCTGCCTGGTCCCAGCATGGCAGGGAGTGGGGCATGAGGACACACGGGCTGGGTCCTGACCCACAGGAGTGTCGCCTGGTGCCCTGCAGGCTGCCAGACTTTCTCTTGGGGCCCAAGCTGGAGGGTCCACCCAACAACAGAATAAGAGATCCTGGGGAAATGCTATCCACACACGCAGCCACGTGGATGCTGAAGGCAAACCTGCAGTAGCAGGTGCTCTGCCTCGCCCACAGATGAGGGGCCAGCTCTGGGGCTCGTTCCTGAGGTCCCCAGGGAGGCGGGGAGGCAGGAGCCACACCTGGCTGCTGCCACCCTGGCCTCTCCTGCACCCAAATCTCTTCTGAGAATCGTCCTTCCTCTGTGGGTCTTCGTCCACTTTTTTCTGAGCGCTCCCTTTTTCATTTGCCTCCTACACGGAGGGCTTCCTCTGCGGCTCCAGGCATCACATTTGCAAAGGCACAGGCAGTCGGGGAGGGACGAGCTGGCTGTGGTGCCCCCACCTGGCTCAGGCCCCCACTGTCCACCACCACACCCAGCTCCTGCCACCCGTGTGCCTCTGCTCTGCTCTTGTTCTGGACTCAGGCTCCGTCACCATCTGATCCCTTGTAGGTGGCAAACCCAGACACGCCAGGAGTGTGGTGCTGGCACCCTGCCTGCATCACGCTGTGCCGCTTCCCTATTTCTCAGAGATCAGTGTCAGCAATTTTATGTGTATGTTCCTCTTTTGGATAAACAGTAATAATCCAGGTGACCAAAATACTTACCAGAGAATTGTCACTATTCAAGCCTGAAAATGGCAAGGAATAGCACCTTCCTTGCAGGCAAGTGGGACCAGAAGAGGTAGTAACTGTAACGCCCAGAGCCCAGCCCAGCAGGGCCGGTGGCAGTAAAGAGGCTGTGTGGTTGTGGGAGGCTGTGGTCCCGGACCCAGGTCCCCTCACTGTGATGGAGAGTGTGGTACTTGTCTCCGCAGCCAAATGAAGAACAAGGACAAGCGGTTTGAGGAGAAGGAAGGGGAAGTTTATTAATTTGCTGGCAAATAAAAAGAATGGCAGACTTTCCTCTTAAGGTATCATTGTCGTCTCTATAAGCAGAAATACAGAGCTGTTAAAGGCAGTTTTTATCTGAGGCTATTGTTGTTTAACTATAGTCGATGGTCCTGATTGACCCCATCTCCAGAGAAGACAATCTCGTGACCTCTGTCCAGACAATTCCCTTGAGGCATCTCCTGTGGCACAAAAAAAAAAAAAAAAAAAGGACACTCCCCTGCCCCCCTGATTACTGGCCTCAGGCAGGGATATAGGTTTTAATTTCCAAAAAGTGGGGCATTTTAAAGAGACAACTGGTAAAACATTCTACCCTTTTCCAGGCCACTCCCTCTGTTACATCGCTGCTCCCAGAAATCTTGGGCAGTGACAGGCAAGGCCCCAAGGGGCCCTTGGCTGAGGACAGCTCTGGTGCTGGAAGAAGAGGCTGTTCCCATGGGGTCCAGAGCGCTCCGTGTTGGCTGCCTTCCACGGGAAAAGGAGAGCACGTGGGACATTAGATCACACAAAACGCACCTCCCTGTTTAGAAGTTGACAAAACTGCCATCTGAAGATGTCTGAAAGCCTGCGCTGTCCACGTGAGCTCACGGAGAGCATGAAGAAGCAGGTCTGCATTTTGGGGATATTTGGACAGCTGCAGGGGGGCGGGAGGGGTCAGTTCCAGCTGCCAGGAGTCAGGCAGGGCCTCTCGGTGAAGTGCATCCTGGCTCTGGAGCCGTTTCCTGCTCATACTCCTTTAGAGGTGATGCTGAAACCAAATCATGACTAAACTCCTTGAGATAACAGAAAAGTACACATCAAATTGCCACAATTGACATTGCCTTAATTTGCCACAACTAAGTAGAGTCAGGAACCAGCCCGTGGGCCAAGGCAGGCTTCACATTGCCCTGGTCAGAAACCCCCTCCCCACGGCCCATGACAGCCGGGGAACGGCTCTCTCACTGTGCTTGCTGTCATCACAGTCACTCCCGGGCACACGCCATGATCCTAGGACGGGGAATCGATAGCCCAGGAAAGACAGATTCAGTCCACTGCCAACCCCTGGTGACGGGGCGGAGAGGAAGGTGTGAGCCCGGTAGTGAGCTCAGAAGCAGAGGAGGAGCCCTACCCTCCTTGAGGCCAGAGGGGGGACGTGACCCACGGCCAGTGTCCTACAGAGAGGCAGAGTCAAGAGTATCGAAGATTCGTCACCCAAATTCTCTCTCTGAAGTAGGAGACAGGGCATTTGCAGGAAGATGGGAAAGTGGGGAAGGTCAGGGCCACATCCACGGATCCCAAGAGCTGGGAGAGCAGGCAACAGGCTCAGGAAAAGACAGCCACAGGGAACTACACGGAGCCAGATTGTGCAAGGGTGAAGACTCTGCCCTGTGCAGGGTGGGAGAGGGAGAGCCGCGGCTGAGGAGGAGCTGGGGAGCAGGGCACACACAGGGCAGGGGCTCAGGTGGCGAGAATGAAACAAGTGACGCAGCCCCAGGAACAGGCTGGACGAGGAGGAAATGCCCTGGGGAGGCATGTGCGTGGGGGGAGGCTGACCACTTGATGCACCCGAGCAAGAGCTGGGCACGAGAGGACACGAGGCTGGATGGGCGTGTGTGGTCAGGAAGGCTGCACCTGAGCATTCACAGGCAGCTCGGGGTGACGGCAGCAAAGACAGCCACAGAGGGTGTGGGCCGTTGGTGCGTACATGGAGAAAATGTGTCAGAGGCCGGGAGGTCGAGAACTTTGAAGCTGGAGTTATCTCATTCTCATGCAAGAATGACTCACAACAATGACCACGACCAGAGGGAACAGGGAAAAAAGTACGAAGACCTCACAGGGATGCAGAGAGGGGCCACCCCACCAATGACACCAGCGGGCAGGAGGGTGCTGGGCTAGCGAGCATTTAGACCACCCAGGACCACTATGAGGCAGCCCCCACGGGAACAATTCAGATGAGAAACATCAACAGGTGCTAAAACAGGTGCGTGAGAAAGTTAGATGAGGAATGAGAGGCAGACACATTCACCAAGTGTGAATTACAGACGGGAAAGGAGCGACCTCACAGTGGGTTAGTCTGGGGGTGGGGGGGCACCACCTTAGTCGCGTGATCACAGCGAAGATCATCAGCAACAGGGCAAGCTGAAATCGTGACCCCCCCACCACAGGACCTGAGAGACGAAGCCTGCACCCCTGAGTCCCAACCCTTGGGAGGCACCTCGGGCAGGCAGACTGGAACCAGGGGCCTTCTGTAAAATACCTGCACTCCAATCTTCAAAAAGTTCGAGATCAAGCCAGTTAAGAAGAAACTGAAAAGACGTTCCAGACTGAAAGAGAGTGAAGAAACCTCGCAACTAAATGCAGCCTGTGGTTCCAGGAAGGAAGTTACTGGGAGAGTTGGTGCTGGGGTGAAGGGGAAACGTCCCCTTCGCCCTCAGAAGGTTCCCTGAAAAATCAACTCACAATAAAGCAGATGAATAACAGAAAAGCTATGCAAATTCATTTTAACACATATACACCGGAACCCCCAGAATGAAGATGCAACTCTTCAGTGAGGTGCAGAGGTTTGTAATGAATAGGGGCTTGAAAGCAGAAAAGCGGGTCCTGGGAGGGAGCGAGGAAGAGTGGAGTGGCCAGCAAAGGGGTCTCGTTATGTACATGGAAACTCAAAGGCAGCAGCCCTCAGACAGAACCGGTATGGGTTTCTTTTCAGACCTTAAAAGGTGTCAGACCCTCACTTAATCTTTTCTGGATCAGGAAAGGGTAGACCTGGTTGCGTTCATGCTGACTCTCTACAGACATAAATCCCCCACCCCCCACCCCCCACCAAGAGACAGCTCTGTGCTGTTACTTCTATCTATGAGACGTGTGGCAGCCATCTCAAAATATGACAAAGAAATGTATTTTGGGGTAAAATATTTCTAACTTCTTTCATTGCCAAACTTGACTGAGGTTTCTGGAGGAAGGGTAGATGAGGGTTCTTCGAACTATTCTTACAACTTTTCTGTAAGTTTAAAATTATTTCAAAATAAAAAAAAAATTTTTAAGCCTAGACATAAGCCTAAAATCAGCAAAAGAATAAGCTAAAACTACAGTCAAATCTAAATAACTCATGAGATTAAATGATGTGCTAAATATAAATTATATAAAGAGAAGAATACTTTTTAAAGATTTCCCAATGTCTTTTGCTCCCCAGTAACAAAGTCTTTTGCAGATTTTCCATTGCACCCAAGGCGGGGCAGGGCAAACATCATCCCAGGAGGAAGAATGTGTGAGCAGAGCGGGAACACCCGCCGTGTCACTCCGCATGTAGGTAATTAATTAGCTCTAGTTTCTATAGCTGGGCCCATAGTCCCCTCGATGAGTGGGAGAGTGTGAAGCCAATTAGCGGTTACTCAGTCTCCTGTTTAGAACTGTCTGTTTGTGCATGCATTCATTCAATCCAAACTTCGAACTCCCAATCAGGACAATTTCTCTCCTCCCGAGGAGTGCCAACACACACAATGGCACCATGTGAGGGGCAGGTTGTGGGGACAAGCACAATCCCGTGTGCCCCTCATACAACTAGCTGCTTCCACCAAGCCCTCAGGCACTGTGCCAGCTCCCACTGCAGGGGCTGGTATTTCTGCTGCCAGGCTCCTCAGGTGGGAGCTGTAGGTCCCCACCACGTGGACACCTGCTCCAGCAATGCTAATAGGTGGGCACCACAGGCTGGGGTGTCCCTGG
Organism: Indri indri; assembly: GCA_004363605.1. Classification (NCBI taxonomy): domain Eukaryota; kingdom Metazoa; phylum Chordata; class Mammalia; order Primates; family Indriidae; genus Indri; species Indri indri. The sequence goes on along the minus strand of RJWJ010001656.1, from coordinate 95,516 downwards.
CCAGGCCAGCACTTCCCTGCCAGCCTTACAAAGCTATCATCCTGCTGCGATGATTTTTTAAAATCCTAGCTTCAGATACGAAATCGAGCAATGATTTGTTGGTTCTAAGCCAAATCCAATCTTCCTGCACCCTCACAGGGATAGACAAGCACTTTCACTTAGTATCTCAACGCTGTGATTTTTATAAGATGAGATTTTCTTTCAAAGCAAGAGGAGATGATAGCAAGAATGGCACAGTAAAGACCTATGGACATTCTCACCTCCATGAAAGCAACAAAGACACTAACAATGATTGTGAAAATTGATATTTTCAGAACTTTGGAAATCAAACAAAATCTGCAACAATCCAAGAAGCATTTATTCAGGAGGATGGCTGAATCTCAATAAGAACATTTCATTTTACCTTGCCCTATTTCCATATCCCTTTACCCAGTTCCGTGCTGGGCTTAGAAACCAACAGCCCTGCAAAGATGGTGAAAAACAGCAGCCCAGCAGCCACTGGAGGACAGAGAATTGGGATGGGACTCTTCCAAATCTCCCTTACCAGAGAATTGTCACCATTGGAGCTATCTCGCAGCACCTTGAAAACCCCACTCACAGGTATGTCTGTATTTGACCTGCCTCAGAGCTCCTGTAGGATAGCCTTCTCCCCAAGAACATTTGTCACAATCAGTAGCAATTGCTTAACATCACAAACAGTAACTGGGCTTCCACAGGCAGCAATATCAGTTGGGGCTAACACTAAGCCGACCAAAAAAACGTGAAAGGAAAAGTTGGGTAAGGAGATGTCCACCGGGGGCTTTGAAAAGCTCTAATATATTCCTAGGAACCTAGAAAGTTACATTTGTGCCCAGGGCTGTGAATGGACCCAAGAAAGACCTGAGATGGTCCTGAGCTCTCACCTCTGCCTGACCCTGAGCCTCTGCACAAGCAGGAAGTGCAGAATAAGGCAGAATGCCTCCCTGGACGTTGAAGGTTACCCCAACACACACATATATAGCCCCTTGGCAAAAGCTGGGAGACTTACTACTGTTCCAGCCATTTAAGAATATCTCTGTCCAGTCACTAACTGAACAGAGAACTCAGTGGCCATACACAACAAAGAATACAGACTTTACAAAATTCATTCAGGAAAGTCACTAAACAAACAGCAACAATAAAAAACCCTGGGAAGGGAAGAATCAGATTTCCAGTTTCCACAATATATTATTTTAAATGTCCAATTTGACAAAACATGAGACATGCAAGACACGTATGGTTCATACGCAGAAAAAAAATGGTAAATAGGATGACACCCTCATGAACTAAATTGTTGTCCATATAGAAAAGGCCCAGAGAGCTCCTGCACCCCTTCTGCTATGTGAGGATGCAGCAAGAAGGCACCATTGATGAGGAACAGGCCTGGCACCTTGACGTGAAATGCCTATTCAAATCCTTTGCATGTGGAGGTGGGGGGAGTCCTTTCACTAGTGAGTTGTTTACTAGCCCCTTATCAGCTATATGGTTAGCTGATATTTTCTTCCATTCTGTGGGCTGTCTTTTCACTTTCTTGATAGTGTCCCTTTATGCAAAAAAGTTTTTCTTTTTGATCAAGTTCAATGTATATATTTTTCCTTTTGCTGCTTGTGTTTTTGGTGTCATATTTAAGATATCATCACATAATTCAAAGTCCCAAAGATTTATAACTATGATTTTTCTAGCAGTTTTATAGCTTTAGAACTTACAGTTAGGTCTATGATCCCTTTTGAGTTAATTTTTGCATATGATATAAAGTAAGGGTCCAACATCATTCTTTTGCATGTAGATATCCAGTTATTCCAGCACAATTTAGTGAAAAGACTATAGTTTTTCCATTTAATTGTCTTAATATTCTTGGTGAAAATCAATTGACCATCAATATAAGGGTTTATTTCTGGACTCTCAATCCTCTTCTATTAATCTATACACCTATCCTTATGACAATAACACACAAGTCTTTTTCTTTATTTCCCCCCATTCCTCAGTTCATAATACACAGTCTTAATTAATGTAGCTTTGTACTAATAGTAAGTTTTAAATCAGGAAGCATGAGTCCTCCAAGTATTATCCTTTTTTCAAAGTTGTTTTTGCTTTTCTACATTCCTTGCATTTCTCTATAAATTTCAGGGTCAGTAGGCTGAATATGTAGATTAATTTGGGTAGTAATGCCACTTAACAATAGTAAGTATATCTTCTTGATGGATTGACCCTTTTACCATCATAAAATCTTCTTTGTCTCTAATAATAATTTTTTTCTTAAAGTCTATTTTTGTCTGATATTAGTATAGCCTCTCCACTTATCTTTTGATTAGTGTTTTCACGGTATTTTTTTCTATGTTTTTACTTTCAGCCTATTTGGGTTTTTGAGTGTGTCTCTTGTAGATAGTATACAGTTGGATCATTTATTTTGTTCATTCTGCCAATCTCTGCCTCTTGATTGGAGTGTTTAATCCATTTACATGAAAGGTGATTGCTTTTAAGGTGGGATGTATCTGCTATTTTGCTGCCTTTTTTTTTCTATATGTCTCTTATCTTTTTTGTTCCTCAATTCCTCCATTACTGCCTCCTTTGGAGTCAAATAGATATTTTCTAATGTATCATTTTGGTTCCTTTCATTCTTATATTATATATTTTTTAGTTATTTTCTTAATGGTTGCTGAAGGGATTGCAATTATCTTAACTTTAAATGATCTAGTTAGAGTTAGTGCCAACTTAATCTCAATTATATACAAATATTTTGCTCATATATAACTGTTTCCTCTCACTTATTTTACACTCCATTGTTGGCTATAAATTACATTTTTATACATTGTGTATCTTTCAACACAGATCTATAATTGCTGGTTTATGCAACTGTCATTTTAAAAAGATGAGAGAATAAAAGAGTTACATAAAAAATACATTTATACTATGTTTTATATTTTCCTACATAGATTCCTTCACTGGTGTTCTTTTTTTCTTGATGTAGATTCAAGATACTGTCTAGTGTGCTTGAAGGACTCCCTTTAAGATTTCTTATAGAAAAGGTCTAGTAGTAATGAAATCCCTCAACTTTGGCTTATCTGGGAATATCTTAATTTCTCCCTCATTTTTGAAGAACAGTTTTGCTGGATATAGAATTCTTGGTTGACAGTATTTTTCTTTCAACACTTTATATGGGTCATCCCACTGCCTTCTGGCCTCCGTGGTTTCTGATGAGAAATCAGCTGTAGATCTAATTCACAATCCCTTGTATATGACAATCTCTTCTCGCTTATATGCAACAAGTCGGTTCTCTCTTGCTTTCAAGATTCTGTTTGCCTCTGACTTTCAACAGTTTGATTATAACGTTTCTTGTTATGGGTCTTTTCAAGTTTACCCTTGAAGAAAATTAAACTATTTCACCCCAAATCATATTTCTTTGATATATTTCAAGATGGCTGTTTAGAGAGTCAGCAAACAGAAGTAGCCCTGCAAAGCCATCTTATGTAGGGGAGATTTGCATCTGTTGAGAATCTGCATTGATGCAGCCAGGCCTTCCTTTGTACAGATCTAAGAAAGATTACCTGAGAGTCTGACACCTTTAAAGGTCTGAAAGAAACATTACCATCTATTTTCTTTGAGGGCTGCTACCTGTAGTGTAAGGTTTCATTTACATAACAATACCACCTTTGCTAGCCAGACCTCCTCTTCTCTCCCTCCCATAACGTATCTTGCCACTATAAACCTGATTTACCACCATAACCTGTTTTTGGTCATGCTCTGAGCCCCTATTTTTTCTGTTACCTCAAGATGACATATAAGCTTCTGCACTCCACTGGGGAGTTAAGAGTGATCACTCTGTTCTCTCCCATGTGCACATAAATAAATTTGTATGCCTTTTCTCTTGAGTTGATTTTTCAGTGAACTTTCAGAAGGCAAAGGGAAAGTTTTCCCTAGGCCCCTACACCTTACCTAAAGTTCATTGAGCTTCTTGGATTTGTAGATTCATGATTTCATCAAATTTTGGATGTTTTCAGCCAGTATTTCTTTAAATATTTGTTCTCGCCTTTTCTCTCTCTCTCTTCTCTGTCTGTAACTCCCATACTGTGTATGTTGTTCTGCTTGATGGTTTCCCGTAGGTTGCTTAGGCTCTATTCACATTTCTTTATTCTTTTTTCTTTCTGCTCCTCAGACTAGAAAATATCAATTGTCCTATCTTCATATTTGCTGATTCTTTCTTCTGCCTTCTCAAATCTGCTGTTGAACCCTTCTAGTGAGTTTTTAATTTCAGTTACTGTACTTTTCAGCTCCAGAATTTCATTTGATTCCTTTTTATAATTTCTATGCCTTTGTTGATATTCTCATTTTCTTCATATGTTTTCCTTATTTCCTTTAGTTATTTGTCCATTTTTTCCCTTTAGCTATTTGAGCATATTTAAGATACTTGTTTTAAAGACTTTGTCTTATAGGTATGGTGTCTGGGCTTCCTCAGGAATGGTTTCTTTTTTTCTTTAACAGTGAATGAGATAGTTTATTGTGCATTACTAAATTTAGAGGAACAAACAGTTCATGAACTATTATCTACACTAGAACATGAAATCCATGGCTCAAGGAAGAAGAAAGGTGTGTGGATCGGAGTCACCTGAGAAGGGCTTCATATGGTATATCTCACTAGGGGGAGCCAGTTGATTATTTTTTGCCCACCTTTTGCTGCCCAGCTGTGTAAAGATTGTGGGGAATACAGCTGTGACTGAGATGAACTGAAAATGGGATAATGCCATGGTATGGAGGAGCTGGGTTAGGACTCAGCAAGAAGGCCAGTGTTGGCGCCAGCCAAGAACTTATCCTGGGGGAAACTCAGAGTGATAATACTGAAGGGTCATGGAGGTCTATTGTGTAAGGTTCTGAGTTAGAGACCTACTGACTTTCTATTGAATCCAATGATCCACCCTGACATAACATCAGGAATGGTTTCTATCAAATTATTTTGTTCCTTTAAATGGGCTTCTTTCTTTGCATGTCTTGTGACTCTTGTTGTTGATGCAGTTTATTGTTATTTTTGTCATTGTTGTTATTATTATTGAAGGATGTAGCAGTCCATTTGTTTAGGTACTTTTCCATACTATTTTTCTAAGGACTGTACTTTTTTTTTCATGTGTGATCACTGAAGTCTCCATTTCTTTAGCTCATATTCAGCTAATGTTTTGACAGAGATTTCTTTGAATCCCAAGAGCTTTGAAATATAAAAACAGAAAAACTAAAACACACACACACACACACACACACACATACTCTATAAAAAAAGCAAACACTTCTCCCTGTGTTTGTAGGTTGGCTCTGTGCTGGGGTACTCCATTAACACTTAGCAAGGTTTCTGTTGAAACTAGGGCTAAACTTAAGGTGAAAGTTTAGGGCCTTCTATGGTCTTTTCTAAACATGCATCCTGCCCTGATGTGCTTTCTAAATTCCCAGGCATGGGTACTATTAAATATCCTAATCTCCCAAAGAATCTCCCCCAGCTTTTGCTCCTGGTTTGTCTCAATCAGTAAGCTTCTGTCCCAGGCATGTATAGTTTGTCAGACTCCCTTACAGTGTTTTCAAGCAATACCTACCACTTTTCCAACCTGTGTTCTGAGTTAGGGAAAACAGAGTCTTCTGTCAGTCCTTCAGTTGGTCTTCAGACAGGTAGAACAGACACACACAATAATCTACAAGTAAGCTCTGCTCTGCTCCCTCTGGAGCCAGGGACTGGGTTCTAAGACTGGTCTACCACAGCTTTAAGACTGCCCCCATGCTGGGGAGGGGAAGGGACAAGTGCAAGTAAAAGTGCCACAAAACTGTCTTACCATTTTCAAGTTGCCTTTTACTTGGTTCAGCATTTGCTTGGTTGCTATAAATCTTTGACTGGCTTCCAGATTTCTGAGGGCGTTGGTTCTAAGAGTTTCTCCTTGTTTTTCAATGTTTCTGTGAGAGAACAAGGGCTTGGAGATGCCCACTTTGCCATTTTGCTGACATCATTCATCTGCAGTAAGTTATTGTTTTATGGTTATGTCGAATCTATATATATATATATATATCAACTTGGGAAAAACTGTCATCTTAATAATGTTGTTTTCCAATCTGTGAACATTCAGTGTTTCTCTACTTATCTATATCTTCTTTCATTTCTCTCATCAATATGTTATGTTGTTCAGTGATGAGTCTTACACTTCTTTTCTAAATTTAATCCTAAAAATTTGATTCTGCTTAATACTTTTGTGAATAGAACTATTTTCTTAATTGTATTTCCATATTACTCATAACTAGTATATAGAAGGACAATTAATTTTTGTGTATTGATTTATAAAACTGTCTTTATTCATAGACATGACTGTCTACTTAGAAAATAAAAAAACTATAAACAAAAAAGTTGCTAGACTTAATGAGTTTATCAAGTTTAAAAGACACAAGATCAATGCACAAAAATCAATTATATTTTATATACTAACAATGAAAAATGTAAATTTATGTTTTAAAACATCATTTAAAGTAACACCCAAGAATGAGCTATTTAGCTCCTATACCCTGAAAACTACAAAACATTGCTGAGACAAATTAAATAAGACCTAAATAAAGGGAAAGTATGCTATGTTGATCAGAAGACTCAATATCATTAAGATATCAATGCTCCCTAAACTCATTTTGTAGACTCAATGCAATTCCAATCAAAATCCCAGCAGGAATATTATGGAAATTAAAAAACTGATGGTAGAATTTATTTGGAAAGGCAAAGGGAATAGGATAGCCAAAGCAATCTTTAGAAAGGACAAAGTTGGAGGACTCACACCATTTCAGAACTTTCTATAAAGCTATGGGAAAAAGACAGTGTGGTATCAATGTCATGATAATCACATAGATCAATGGAACAAAAGAGAAAGTTCAGAAATAGACCAACATATATATGGTCAACTTATTTTTGACAAAGGTTCGAGACAATTTAATGAAGAAAGGATAATCTTTTCAACAAATGGTGCTGGAACAATTGGACATCCATAAACAAAATATAAACCCTGCAGCATATGCAAAAATTAGCTCAAAATGGATCATATGCCTAAATGCAAAATCTAAAACTACAAAATTTCTAAAAGGAAAAATGGGAGAAAATCTTTGTGACCTTGGTTTAGGCAAATATTTCTTAAATACAACACCAAAAGTATAATCATAAAAGTTGATAAATTGTATCAACTTGCATCAAAATAAAAAATTTCTGCTCTTAAAAAGATACTATTATAAGAATGCAAAGACAAGCCACAAACTGTCAGAAATATTTGAAAAACATGCATTTTATAAAAGACATACGAGAGTATATAATGAATCACAAAACTCAATAGGAAAACAAGCAAACCTCACCCTCTAAATATATGAAACCACAATGAGATACATTTACACACGAATTAGAATGGCTAAAATTGAAAATAAAGTCAATATTAAGTGCTGGCAATGATGCCAAGGACTGGAACTCTTATACATTACTGGTGTGAATGCAAAATGGTACAGCTTCTTTGGAAAGGGTTTGACCATTTCGTATACAGTTAAACATATACTTATCAAATAACTTAGCAATTGCATTCCTAGGCATTTACTCAAGAGAAATTAAAATTTATATTCACACAAAACCCATATTCAAATGCTTATAGTGGTTTTATTCATAATTGCCTAAACTTGGAAGCAACCCAAATGCCTTTCAATAGGAAAATGAATAAACAAAGTGTGATATGTCCATACAACTCCATTCAGCAATAAAAAGAGACAGACAACTTGGATGAATCTCAAATGCATTATGCTAAGTGAAAGATCCAAACTCAACGGTTCCATTTATTTGACATTCATGAAAAGGCAAAAGTATAGAAATGGAAAACAAATCAGTGGTTTCCAGGTACTGGTGGGAAGAGGGAGAGGCTGGAGGAATTTCTGTGGGGTGACAGAAATGTTCTATATCTTGATTGTGCTGATGGTCACACAATTGTATACATGTGTCAGAACTCATAGATCTATGCTCTGGTTTTGGTGAAATTATACCTCAATTAAAAATACATAAAATATTAGCTTTGAGCAATATGCAACAACACTGACAGTGTTTATAACACATCGTTAAAAAAATAACTACAAAATAAAATAGATACTGTGAGCACAACTATATAAAAACTTGTACTACATAATGAGAAAGACCACAAGAGAGCACAGATAAATGCAAGCAGAGAGTAATAATTGCATTAGGGTCATTTGTTCCCCTCAATTTCCAAATTTTTAACAATAGATTTATTTTCATTTGTTAATAATTAAATACAGAAACCAATTCGCAACAGATGTAAGCATATCATAATAATTTATCTTTATTATTTTTAATATATTCTCTCAAGTTTTCTTCCCCATCTGACCTGCCATCAAATATATTACTGCTAAGTGGAAAACGGAAAGATAATTAGCTAATTTTGAAAGGGCAAATTTTAAGGTCAATTAATTCCTGATTTGTAGAAACAATTAAAAAAATAATAAATTACATTTCCATTGATTAGAAATAAATCTTCATACACAATCTTGCCTAAGAATAAATATCTAATTTAAGTTTGTCAGTCTGAAAACCAATCGTATTTAAATACATCTGTTAATTCTTGTATGCTATTTTAAGATTAAAAAAGACATCAATTCAAAATTTTCAGAGATTTGAGATTCACAATCATATTATATTTAATTAGGCAAAGAGAACAAGAAAGAGTGAAGAGACAGGGGAAGGCTGTGTGCAACCCCGTGTTTGGATTTTTTTTATGAAGAAAATTAGCATATGAGACCACAAAATCATTCATCTTCAACTCAGCAATTTTGTTTGTTCCTTTCCATTACAACTGTATGGACAAAGTGTATTCCTATAACTTGGGAGGCCTCAGGTAGCAAAAGGGTTGAAGTCCTCAGGTAGAACAGGTGGAGAAGAGCCCTGAGGACTATCCCACAGAGTTCTGGGGCTGGAGACACAGAGCAGGCACAGGGTCCCAAAGACAAGGGTCAGGTGCCACTAGTAGGAACTCAGCTTTCCAGTTATGTCTTTGTTATTGATTCCCTCTGTTACAGGACCTTTGTTAAAGGAGGATAAAATCATGACTCTCCTACCAATATAAAATGAATGCATGTCAAATATCTTGTTTAACTCATTAATTAGAGGAAACCAACAACATGCAAAGAACCATGGTTATATACACGGGCAATTAGGAATGCTGAATTGAATTTACAAATCAGTGTAAAATTAGACAATGCACTCCACAGACACAACTCAATTTTATTTCTAGGGACAAGAATTATTTGCATTGTTACCAGTTTTCTGATCAGTTGTAAACAATGAAAGCAGCAGATAACCCAGAAAGACCCCACACACACGATTTCACTTCCTACAGAAGACACCAGTCATCTTTTTGGTCCATTTCAAAGTTTTTCACAATTTTTCCCACCACCACTCTTCATCTCTGGGGTCAGCAGTGTCTGACATGGTGCCCAGAGATCCACCCCCTGGGGCTCTCTCCCTCACGGGATCCCATCCTCTCGAGGGTGGGCTGATCCTGCACTTCTAAAAGTGATGGTGCCACTTCCATGATTAGTCACGAAAGACTGTCTCTTGCACCTGCCCTGATGGAGTGGGCAAGGAGCTGGGCAAGGAGCTGAGGGTGGGCTTCAGTCAACTGGGAGCGAGGACTCAAGGCCCTCAGCCCAACAGCTGGCAGGAAATACATCTGGCCAACAACCAACAAACAGGTTTGGGAGTAGACCCTGCCCCATTTGAGCCCTGAGATGCTGTGGCTGCAGCTGACCCCCTAAACAGAGGCCCCAGCTAGCCATGCCCAGATTCCTGACCCACACTGTGAGAAAATAAATGTGTACTCTGTTTTAAGCTAAGTTTTGGAGTGATTTATTACATGGCAATAGATAACGAACACACTCTTCCTTCCTGCTTCTATGAATTTACATTCTGTCTTGTTTCACAAAGATTTTCACAGTCTTAAGAACACACTTATTAATCAGTTTGTGCACAGGTGATGTAACTGATCTGAGAAATCACTCGTGGGCTTCCTGAGAGCTCGAGGACAAAGGAGACACGACAGACTACAAGTTCTGCCTGCTTCTCTCCTGCACAAACTCAAACAGGAGATGAACGGGTTGCAAGGAGACTGTTCTCAGAAAGCTAAAAAATATTACAGAACCCCGAATTAGCTTTTCAACACAATTTGAAGCAATCTATTTGTAGCATCTCATGGTGTTCCTTAGTTTTGTTTACTCTCTTCACAACTGAACCTGTAATAGATTAGTCTGAATTCACTGAGGCTAAAAGGTTTGCTGGGTTTTGCCTACCTATGACTCCCCCCGCTTTGCCTCACCTATCCTAGGGTTAAAAGACTTACACATCTTATCTCTCACAGGAACACTTACTTTTTCATTTTCCATCTATTTGCAAGAAACAAGAAGGGCAAAATATAATAAAACCCTTAAATAACCTGTAGACTGAGAAGACAGTGCTGGCACAGGCAACATGGCCACATACCTGCCCAGGAGTGTGTCATTTCAGGGGCTCACCTAGGTCACATGTGGGTGACAGCCTGTGCCCTCTACACTCACAAACACTCACACCAGCTGAGAGGCCACACTGCCATGGACTGGCCCAAGGTGCCATTCTCACTGGTGGTGCTGTGAGCTGCACCTTGAGGTTGGGGTCACTTGCTCCATCTTCTGGAAGAAGCTCGCTAGGGTGGGTGGGTTGGGGGCGCCATTCCTGTGAGGGCTTGCACTTGTGGGCAAAGGTGGCACCTCAGCATCCATGCCCATTACCTCCTGGCTGGCATCTGCACTCTCAGACCAGCCAGTAGCACTGGCACCCTGGGGTCTGGCTGTGACTCGGCCATGGGCCCTTGCCCTGCTGAGTAAAGCCCCCAGGCTAGCTCCCAGACGCTCTACTACTTTCTATCACCCTCTTAGGACGGATGGGAGCCTCTGGGCTCTGTGGGGACAGAGGGGCCTGGGAGAGCTAGACAGAGGCTCCTTCTGAGCCCAGCCCTCCTGTGCCCTGGCTGCTCCAGCAGGGAGCTGGTGCCATGCGACACCCTCTCTATGCCCTGGGCAGGCAGTGGGGCAGGGATAGCCCTAGCCCTCCCCTCCTGGCCCCCACACCTGCCCACACATGCCCTCCCTGCCCTAGGCCACTTCCTGGTATGTGAATAAGAAGTGAGCTAAAAGAATTTGGAAAATGCGTTCTTCTGGTTTCCCTCTTCTTGTCTCATTGCAGTATCTTTTCCTGGCAGTGGAGCCGAACATGAGCCTTCCATCCCTCGCACTCTGCCTGGGACGACCCTGAGCCCCGCTAGAGACACGACTTCCTGCGGGGAGCCCTGGACGCCCTCCGCCTCTTTCATCCTCAGCCTCGGCCATTTCCCGCCCACCTGACTTTCCGGGTAGAAGCCCCAGCGCGCGCGGGCGGCACGTCCAACCCTGCGTGTTCCTCCCCGGCCGCCCCGGTCTGCACCGAAATACCAGCCCCAGGTGCGCGGCCTCACCCGACTCCACCCCGCGGCGCGGCGCCCCTTGCTCCCCTTTCCTGCCCGTTCTCGGGGCGTCTCCCGGCTCAGCGCCGCCAGGGATCCAGGGCAGAGGCTTCCGCTCCGCAGCCCCCACCGCGGATTCCGACCACAGCCGTCCCCCGCCCTCTCCAGCGGGCCCTGTGCAGAGCCCGGACCCGGCCCACGCGGGGACCCGGCCCACTCCTGGCGGCCACCCTTCGCAACTAGCATGGGCTAAGTTTGGCCCCCAGAGAAGCCCTATGTCTCTCGGGAGGGGCATATCCTGAGCACATGTGGCCGATTTAGCAAATAAAAATACAGGACACACTGTTAAGTTTGGTTTCAGATTAACTACAAGTAATTTTTTATTTTAATTGTGGTAAAATACACACATCGTAAAATTTATCATCTTAACCAAGTTTGAGCGTACAGTTCAGTGAGGTAAGTACATTCATGACAGTGTGGAGCCATCACCACTATCCATCTCCAAAACTCATCCAGCAAAACTGAAACCCTGCGTCCATTAAACAGCAGCTCCCCTCACGCCGTGGCAACCACCATTCGACTTTCTGTAGCTATGAATGTGACCAATAGGACCTCATAGAAGTGGCATCGCACAGAATTTGTCTTTTTGTGACTGACTTACTTCACTTAGCATAATGTCCTCAAGATTCACCCATGTTGTAGCATGTGTTTGAATTTCCTTCCTTTTTAAGGCTAAATAATATTCCTTTGTGTGTATAGCCCACATATTGCCTACACATTTGTGAACTTGCATAGTTGTGCTGCTTCTACCATTTTAGAATTATGAATACTGCTGCTATGAACATCAGTGTGCAAATATCTCTTTGATACTGTGTATCTTAATCATACTGCTATAACAAAACAACTGAGACTGGGCAATTTTTAAAGAACAGAAAGTTATTTCTTACAGTTCTGGAGGCTGAGAAATCCAAGATCAAAGTGAGGCATTTCACATCTAGTGAGGGCCTTCTCGCTGCATCCTCACTTGGTGGAAGGCCGAACACCATCCTCACGTGGTGGAACAGCAAAAGGGGCCCAGCCAATTCCTTCCAGCCCTTTCATAAGGTTGCTTTACCCACCGGACTTAATCGCCTGATGGCCCTATCTCTCAATACTATCACATTCGGGTTTCAGTTCCAACATGAATTTTGGGAGAGACACAAACATTCAAATCATAGCACCCAGTTTTCAGTTCTTTTGGGTATACACCCAGAAGTGGAATTGCTGGATCATGGGGTAATTCTACTTTTAAATTTCTGAGGAACCACCACATTGTTTTCCACAGTGGCTGCACCATTTTACATTCTCACCAGCAGTGCACAAGGATTCCAATTTCTCCACATCCTCACCAATACTTGTTATTTCCTGGGTTTTTGGTTTTTTGGTTTTTGTTTTTCTTTTTGTTTTTTGATAGTAGCCATCCAAATGGGTGTGATACTACAAGTGGTTTTTTAGTACAAGTAATTTCCTCCCAAATATTCATTGTTTATCTGAAATTCAAATGTACCTAAGCTTCCTATATTCTATCTGGTGATGCTAGCAGAGCAGGAGGTGCCACTCTGACCCTGAGATCTGCTAATGGGATGTCATCTGACTGAGGTATCAGAGTATTAGACCAGCTTGGGCCTGAGGCCCTGCGGGGCTGGCAGGGTGAGGATGACAGGAGCTGGAGCAGAACCATCCCACCCCACCTGGCAGCGTCCAGCCAGGACAGGTGGACCACCCAGCACATCACCCATGTGGTGGGCACGGAGGTTTGTGTCTGTGTTCTGTGGCATTATTGTGGCAGCTGATAGCTGATACACCAGGAAAACCCAAGGAAGATCTCTAGTCTAGCTCCTCCCACCGGGGCTCTGCCCTAAGCCAACCCTAGGTGGAAAGAGCCACTCTGCCACCTTCCAGGGGTTCCATTAACACAGATGTATCTCAGACCTAAAAATCACCATTTATCTAAAAATTAGCAGTTTTAGTTGATTTGTAAAAGGAAGAAAGGAAAGAGGGAGAGAGAGAGAGACTTAAAAATAAATTCCAGGTATTTTTAAATCCAAAAAGCTTAAAACTTTTAGAAAATAGGAGAAAATCTTTATGACATCAGAGATGAGATGGAATTCTTAAGGATGATGAAAAAAAAGCACAAAATCATGAAAGATTTATAAATCTGACCATAGTAAATACTTCTATCTAACGAAACACCCCATAAATAAAAAGAAAAGAGAAGCCTCTGGCTAGGAGAAGACCCTGCAACACAGGACCAGAGAGGGTTACTACACAGAATGCCAAATATGAATTTTAGAGAAACATACTCAGTGTAAAGCTGAGAATGCTTGTAGCAGGCAGTTTTTAACAGCAAGATATGAGGGGTAGAGGGGAAGAAATTGAATAGCCACCAACAGGAGAAAATATATAAATGGTGGCATATTCATATAATGAAATGTTATGCAAGAGGTTCAAATGAATGAACAAAAGCTATGAGCATCAACATAGATAACTCCCAAAAACATTTTAGGCAAACAGAGCAACTCAGAGCTTCACCATTTGTAAAACAAGAGCATGGACTATTTCGTGCTGCTGAAACATGCAGTAAAAGTATGAGCAGCGAGCCTACGTGTGGGGGGGAGGGCAGGACCATGGCAGGGGGCTGCACACGCCACACTTGCATGCATTTTCGTGGTGCTTTGCTTTGTCAAAGGCTAGAGAGACCACCAGTACTGCATGGGTCAGGGTTCTGGTTGAGCAACACCCTGAGCGAGACGTACCACCTGTGGGGACAAGGTGCCCGGATCTGGAGGGTGATCAATATGCCCGGACAGAGGCAGCCATAGACACTTGCACGTACGGAGCTGCTTTCCTCATTACAAGGACATGTGTGAACTGCAAATCATGAATATGGGGTGTGAGCATTGACACATAAAATCTATTCATTGTTTTTATATCCGTTAATATTTAAAGATTTGTCGAAAATCTTTCTTAATTATGTAAATCCTGATTTTTCTAACATGAAAAGCAATATTCAATTAATTCACTTGTATAGAAATAAAGCATGTTCTAAGATATATGTATCAGCTTTCTAAAATCATGGCATACTTTGGCTACCTTAAATAATATGCTAAATGCTAAATCTTCATGCCACAAACTCTTTTTTCTACTTTTATTATCTTTTGGAGCTAAATTATCATATTTTAGAAATATCATTCAACCAGAACAGGCCAGGAGAGTGATCAAACACTGGAAAGATTCTTGCAAAATTTCTGTAAATTTTTCCCACAGCAAATGTAGGGGAACTGTGCTCATGGAAACCCAATATTTGTGAATTCCACATTTATAATATAAAGCTATTTTAAACTCACCTTCCTGTCATGAAAAATGAGCCAAAATCCTGTCCTGCAGGAGCCCAGCAGCTCTGCCCCGAAGCCCCGCTGGGACAGGGGCTTGAAGGGT
This sequence comes from Indri indri, assembly GCA_004363605.1. Lineage (NCBI taxonomy): Eukaryota > Metazoa > Chordata > Mammalia > Primates > Indriidae > Indri > Indri indri. Next base: position 80,502 of record RJWJ010001656.1, on the reverse strand, counting down.
CTGCCCCGCCAACTCCCTGCAGAGGCCTGCTCTTGCTGGCAGCTGGTCCCTCAGGCTCTGGCCCTCCAGGGCCTGCACGAGTCCCAGCAGACGTCTGATGCAGCTCCACCTCCAGTGTGCCGGATGCCAGCCTGCCATCTCTGCTCTCTAGATGCATGTTCTGTTGCCAATCTTCTCTCTAGGGTCAGGCAAAAAGAAATCACTGTCGATGAAAAGCAAACCGGGAATATAGCACCTTGGAAAATCTATAGTAAACCAATGGTACAATGGAAAGGCCCTTTATCACAAGGTCCTTCCAGTGGTCCAGCCTTCTAATATTACATGGGAAACAGTGTGTACTCATCTCCACGGATGAACATTTCAGCACATTTAGCATGAGCAAGGACCTAAGTATTTAGCACTGAGCATTTAGTTAAGTAAATGGTGATAAGTGCACAGTACTATGCAACCATAAAAATGATCTAGAGGGATATTCTCTGATACTGGGAAATGTTAAGGATATGGAAAGGAAAATTGATACACTGTGATGTTTTTATTGAAATAAATATGTATAAATTATATGTATAGGACAGACCACCAAAAAGACACACCCTCCAAACCACGGCTTCCTCTGGTCAGTGAAGGTAGAAACAGCAGCGTCTTCGTCTTTTTCCTTCCTTGTCTATGCTGTGTTTTTTTTTTCATCTAGCAAATTAATACTTTTATAATGAGAAAATAATACCTATTATAAAAATGAGAAAAATTACTACACTTGTAAGGTTATGGGGTCCTACTTCTTGGACTGTATTTCAAACCATTTACCATTTTATCTTTTGACATTTTTCAAGCATCCCATAACCCCAGCAATGACCTTGGCTTTGCAGCAGCCTGGCGATATGCTTTGAATGTGTCCCCCAAAGTTCGTGTGTCAGAAACTTAATCCCCAATGCAACAGTGTTGAGAGGTGGGACCTTTAAGAGGTGACGAGGTCACAAGGGCTCTGCCCGCCTGAAGGGATTAATGCTGTTACTGAGGGAGTTATCAGAGGCCACCTTGACCTCCCACCTGCTTCCCGCAGCCCTTCGCCATGTGGGCTTCCCCAATACATCTGTTCACTTCATCAAGCAACAAGGAGAGTCTTTAGAGTAAGTCTACTAGCAGGGCAGAATGTCATATAATGTGATATAATCAGGGGAGTGACATCCGTCACTTTGCCATATTCTGTTCGTTGGAGGTCAGTCACGGGTCCTGCCCACACTCAAGAGGAAGGGATCACACCAGGGTGTGAGCAGCAGGACGTGAGGATGATGGGGCCCCTGGAGTCAGTCTGTTACCTGTGGCCAGTTCCCAACCCTGCTTGCCCACTCTGTGCCAGCACACAAGTGGCTGAACATGTCCATAGAAAACCCTCCGTGCTGCTGACGGTTGCATGTGGCATCCTGCGCGGGGTCCCCAGGTGGGCCCCAGCACAGCCCTGCGATCCTGCAGTGTCTCCCGAGGCATCGCACAATCCTCCGCTTTCCCCCTCACACTCCCACATGCCCACCCTCCTTTCCAATCTCAGCTGCTTGTTCTGCCTCTTCCTCCCTTCACTGACTGAATTGGCCAGGGCCCAAGAAGGAACTAGAAGCTTCTCTGAGTACTTCACCCCAGAAACTGATTACACAGTGGGTAGACATGCTGAGAAGCTAACCAGAGCCCAGAGATTAGTAGCAGCCAGAAACTTCCACCACCCTGTGGCTGTGAGGCAGAGGGAGAAGGTGAGAACAGAAACCATGGAGGGCTTTTCTAGAAGGAGCTGGAGCCCCAGAGAGCTGTCCCAAAGCAGAGTGGAATGGGGAGAAGTACCAGCTTCTGCCTTCTGCCTCTCCCAGTCTCCCAGCCGAGACTCCTGTTGGCTGAGCCCAGCCAGAGTCAGACCCTGAGATTGAGAGCAGAGTCAGGTCAGAGTGAAGAATGTCTCAGGGAGCAAAAAGTCCCAGGATTGCCACATTGACAAAACTAGAGACAGTGACAATAGAATGCCCAGTCTCCCAAGGACACACCTGTCTGAAGCCCTGCCAGTCACGCTCGAGCCCACCTGTTCCTACCTGCTCAGACTGTGTTGCCGCAATTCTCCCCACTCCTGAATCACTCAGGCCAGCATGCAAACACACTATCATATCCGCCAACAGTAAGAAAAAATACATTCTCAGGACTTGTGCTTTCAGGAAGATAGAGTAGAACTACTTTTCCCTATTCCTCCTGCTAAATACAACTAAAAACCTGACATTTTGGCTAGCTGCAGTGGCTCATGCCTATAATCCCAGCACTTTGAGAGGCCGAGGTAGGAAGATCATTTGAGTCTAAGAGTTTGAGACTAGAATGGGCGACAGAGAGAGACCCCATCTCTACAAAAAAAAAAAAAACTAAAAATTAGCCAGGTGTGGTGGCATCTTGTAGTCCCAGCTACTCAAGAGACTGAGGCAGGAGAATTGCTTGAGCCCAGGAGTTCAAGGCTGCAATGAGCTACGATTGTGCCACTGCACTGCAGCCTGGGCAACAGTATGAGACCCTGTCTCTCAAAAATAAAAAATTAAAAACTGAGATTTTATATAAAACAACCGTAAGAAGACCCAGAAGGATGGAGAGAAGGCGGCAAACTGGTAGGAACCTAAGAAACAGCACAGTAGTGAGGTCCTTGGGTTTTCATTTTGCCTCGTATACCCTCGACAGGGAGCTAAAGAAGTTGGCAAACTGGAAACACCAACAGGTACAAGATAAGAAGTCCCAAGAGAAGCCTGTTCCCCAAGCCAAAGGACCAGGAAAGGGGCAGCCTAGCAAGACAGAAAGCTTTTAGACAATAATTGCTCTACTGCCGCCAAGCACTGCAGACTCAAATCCACTCAGGACAGCAAAGGCCAAGTGGGCACCCCTAAAGGCTATAATGTGGTGCCCCCTTCCCCTTCCCACTGGGATGCTGTCAGAGAAGGCTGAGTAGGGAGTTTGGACATTCACTTCTGCTGAGTGCTGGGGAGTCCCACTTCCTCCCTACACACCCCTTCCCACCCTCTGTAAGTGGAGACGACCATGTGCGGGTCCTGGACTTCATCCTTACTCTGCAATAACAGGGACCACTCTCCCTCCTTGCTCAGGTGGCATAAGAGGAGGCCAAGTGAGAATCAGGGCATTCACCCCTGCTCAGCAGTAATGTGTCCACCCCCTTAATAGTGTCACTGATACTTTCCTGGATTAAATTTAAACCCATTATCCAAAGCGGGGCACCACAAGATCGGAAGAATGGGCTCCACTTGTACTCGCCATCAAATTGGTACTAACTGATCAACACTAGGGTGATCACATAGCAGTAATACTCTCCAGGGATTAGGAGGATGGGGGAGTAAACCCGCAACTAAAGGACACGGGGAGCATTGTAGGGGGAAGGGCATGCCTTTAATCCTCGCTTGGGTGAGGCAAAGACATAAAGTGTAACCATAATGTTTGTATCCTCATGATACCCTGAAATTAAAAAAAAAAAAATAGTGTCACTGGAGGCCACATGAGGAGCAGTAATGAAACACCCCACCCCCTCCCAGCCAGGGTGAAATCAAAGGGGCCTAGGGGGGGGGGGGGGGGCCAGAGGCCCCACACCCACCAGCAATAAGAAGGAATCCTTCCCCATCTTCAGTGTCCATGCAGGCCAAGTGGGGAACCTGGACTTCTAACCCCACCTGGCAGACATGAGACAGTACCAGGCCCTTCTGCTAAAGTGGTGTCAAAGGTAGCCTGCTAAACAGAAGGTTTAAATAGGAATTAGAGTCTTATAATACCCAAAATATACAGGTTTCACTCAAAACACACCTGTCATAGTGATAACCAGGAAAATCTCAACTTGAGAAAAACAGATGACAACGCCAAGATGACAGAGATGTTAGAATTATCTGACAAAGAGTTTTAAAGCAGACAAAATAAAAATGCTTCAACAAGCAGTAACAAACACAATTGAAACAAATGAAAAATAGAAAGCCTCAGCAAAGAAAAGCCAAATGGAAAATTAACACAATAACAAAAGCAAAACTCAATAGATAGGCTCAACAGCAAAATGGAAGAGACAGAGAAAAAAACCAATAATTGGAAGACAGAACAATAGAAATTATTCAATGTGAACAATAAAGAAAAAAATAGACTGATAAGAATTTAACAGAACCTCAAAGACCAGCGGGACTATAATGAAAGATATAACTTTCATGTAAACAGAATGCCAGAATATGACAAAGAGTATAAAGCTAAAAAAGTATTTGAAGATATAACAGCTAAAAACTTCCCAAATGTCCCAAAAGACATAAACCAACAGAGTCAAAAAGCTGAATAAACCCCAAACAAGATAAACCCAAAGAAATCCACAGCAAGATATATAGTAGTCAAAATTTTAAAAACTAAAAACAAAGAAAAAGTCTTAAAACCAGCAAGAGAGAAATTAAAATGTCCCTACAGAGGAAAAACAATTCAGATGACAGAAAGCATGGTGGCCAGAAGGAAGTGGCATAACATTTTTCATGTAATGAAAGACAAGCACAGTCAACCCCTAAGGCAATACAGGGCCAAGGCCAGCACACCTCTCCCAAGCACTGTCAAGGAAAGACCCTTAGGGACTTGGAGATAGGGCCATAAACCAGACCTGGCATCCCGATATTTGCATGCTACACATCTGATAAAGGGCTGATAACAAGAATTGATATAGAACTTAAGAGAATTAACAAGAAAAAAATCAAACAACCCCATCAAAAAGTAGACAAAGGACATGAACTGAAACTTTTCAAAAGAAGACAGAATGATGGCCAACAAACACATAAAAAAGTGCTCAACATCTCTAACCATCAGGGAAATGCAAATCAAAACTACAATGAGATATCACCTAACTCCAGTGAGAATAGCCTTTATCTAAAAGTCCCAAAATAACAAATGCTGGCATGGATGTGAAGAGATAAGAACACTATTACACTGTTGGTGGGACTGCAAATTAGTACAACCCCTGTGGAAAGTAATTTGGAGATACCTTAAAGAACTAAAAATAGAAATGCCATTTGGTCCAGCAATCCCACTTCTAGGCATCTACCCAAAGGAAAAAAAGACATTCTATAATAAAGACATCTGCACTCGAATGTTTATGGTAGCACAATTCACAATTGCAAAGATGTGGAAACAACCCAAGTGTCCATCAATACATGAGTGGATTAATAAAATGTGGTATATGTATACCATGGAATACTACTCAACTACAAAAAACAATGGTGAACTAGCACCTCTTATGTTATGCTGGATGGAGCTTGAGCCCATCCTTCAAAGTCAAGTATCATAAGAATGGAAAAACAAGCACCACATATACTCACCTTCAAATTGGTACTAACTGATCAACACTAAGATGCTCACATGGAAGGAATATTCACTGGGTGACAGTCAGGTGGGAGGGGGGTGGTGGAGGTGGGTAAATTCACAACTAATGGATGAGGAGCACACTGTATGAGGGAAGGGGCACACTTGTAGCTCTGGCTTGGGTGAGGCAAAGCCATTATATGTAACCAAAATGTTTGTACCCCCATAATATTCTGAAATAAAAAAATAAATAAACCCTATCATGCTAATGAAAAAAAAAAAGAAGCAGTCACAAAAGACCACATATTGCCTGGCTCCATTTGTATACGAACTCTTCAGAATAGGCAAATCTATAGGGACAGAAAATAGATTAGCTGTTGCCTAGGGCTGCAGAGGAGCAGGGATGGAGAGAAATGAGGAGTGACTGGTGATGTGTATGGGGTTTCATTTTGGTTTAGTAAAAACATTCTAAAATTGATCACGGTGATGGTCACACCATGAATATACTAAAAACCATTAAACTATATACTTTAAATGGGTGAATTATATGGTATTTAATTATAATCTCAATAAAACCATTAGAAACATCAATCAATGTAATCTACCATATTCACAGACTAAAGAAGAAAAATCACAGTCACATGAATTGATGCAGAAGAAGCATTTGACAGAATTCAACGTGCATTCATGATAAGGAAAAACCTCTAAGAAAAATAGGAATAGAGGAACTTCCCCAACCTAATAAAGAACATCTACAAAAAAACCTATAGCCAACCTCATGCTTAATGGTGAGAAACTTGAAGCTTTCCTGCTAAGATCAGGAATAAGGCAAAGGTGTTCCCTCTTGACAATCCTAAAGAACTCTCAAAATTCAACCGTTAAAAAAAAAAAATTAGAAAATGGGCAAAGACTTCATTGAATAGGACATACAGATGGCAAATAGGCACTTGAGGAGATGTCCAACATCATGAGCATTAGGGGAATGCAAATTAAAACTATGAAGAGGTATCACTACATACCTATCAGAATGGCTGAGATAAAAAAATAAATAAATAAAGACAACACCAAATGCTGGTGAGGATGAACAGAAACAGGTCCCTTGTATGTTACCGATGGAAATGTAAAATGGTACAGCTGCTCTGGAAAGCAGTTTGACAGTTTCTTAAGAACTAAACTTGAGCTACCATATCAACCCAGTAACTGCACTCCAGGACATTAATCCCAGATAAATAAAACTTCCATTCACATGAAAACCTGCACACAAATGTTCATAGCAGTTCCATCCAAAACTGGAAACCACCCAGATGTTTGTCAGGGTGTGAGCGGTTAAAATCCATACCATGCAAGAGTACTCAGCAACAAAGAACAAAGGAATGACACATACAACAACTTGGATGAATCTAGAGTGAAAACCCTGAGTCAAAAAAAAGCTCACCTCAAAACGTCATGTACTATGCGATTAATGTGTATAGCATTCTCTAAATAACAAAATTACACAAATAGAGAACAGATCAGTGTTTGTGCTGGGTTGAGTAGAAGCTATCATTCCACCTCACTTCCTGCCTCTTCTCAGGGACACCAAGGGCACTGCTCACCCAGAGGTCCCTCTCTCTCATACATTTCTCATCCAGTTCCTCCAAACATATCCTAAACCCTCCTATTCCCACCTGGTCATCACCTCTCATGCAGGTGATTGGAGCACCCCAGTCCCACAGCCTGTCCTCTGTGGGACCCCAATGCCCTAGCACCTAGCTCCTCCTCTGGGGGACCCTCTCATCAGCCCAGTTCATGGCTTCACTACCCCCAGAACCACAGCCTCAGCCTGGCTTTGCCCCATTGGACCCCATGTACCTGACCTATGGAGGGACATCTTATGTTCCTCTCTGAGGACCCCACAGAGAAGAACCTACCCCTGCACTTGGGGCTCAGCCCCGTCTGGTACAGACACCTTCAGTCAGCTGGAAAGGGACCCTGGAGTGGCTGTGTCCCCATCGGGACAGGGGCAGAGTGTCCACAGACCCCACACCACCACCCTGGGCATCCTGGGCGACTGCACCCAGGCCCCTCCCTAGGAGCAGGACTCACACCGAAATGACCAAGTTGTCACCAAATTTTACGAAAAAAATAATAGATGGTTGTGGCTTATTTTTAGGCAAAAAAAAAAAAAAAAAATAGATAGTCCAACCCAGTGGAATGTTCCAGTCTTCATAGCCATCCCTCTGGGCCACTGTCTGCCCTTCCTCGGCTCTGCTTCTTCCCCACCAGACTTGCAGCAGCGTCCCCACCTCCCTCCCTGTCCTGCAAGGTCCCCAGCCCTCAGCCCCTCCTGCTCCTCCTTCTGTCCCCGTGGGCTCTCCGACGCCCTGGAAGCCCTGCCCTCGCCTGGCGCTCACCCACCCTGCCCCAGGCCCCAGATGCTCCTCCCGCATTTGTGCCCAGGGCAGGTGCAGGAAGACAGCACTGGGTGTGAGCATGGCCAGAGGCCAGTCGCAGCGCGTCGGGCAGGGCACTGGACGCGGCCCTGCCGGGGAGGGGAGCAGTTTCTACCTCTGGGCCTTCTCCACTTGGTCCAGCAGCCATTGGTGGCAGCTCTGCCCAAGAAAAGGACCCAACAATCGGGGTGTGAAAAGGGAGGATGGCTGAGAGCCGTACTCACAGATGCACAGACTAGGCCTGGACACCCCCAGCCCGTCCTGATGGCTCTGACACGCCCGTGGAGACGTGGCTGGGATGTTCCGGATCTGGTGGGGTTTTTGGCACTTATGGAGCAGAGCCCTGGTGAACATGAGCTAGGGAGCATAAGTAACAGGGAGCAGGAGGGAGCAAGGGGTCCGAGGACCCTGCCCTCGTGCCCGCAGCCCAGCAAGGCCGCACCTGAACGATCCGCTCCCGCCGTGCTGGGGCGGTGGGTCCCCAGCTCCACCCCTGCGCGTGGCGCAAGTAGACGAAACGAACCGCGGAGGCAAGGCCCGCCTGGGGATGTTACAGTCGCAGCAATATACATTATGTGGAAAATAGTTTCTTCGTAAATCTTAAAAACACTTACCTTCAAGTTTTTTAACCATTTGACATAATACAATAATGAAAAGAGAGGAAAGAACAAGTTCACCGGCTGCTGTAAAGAGAAATCCCTCCGCAGCCAATCCTCTCCTCTGGCGGGCAGCATCTGAAGTCCCGCGAAAACACCCGTGTTGCTGAACCTCTCTCCACGTATGGCTCTGCTCAGTCCCGGAGCCGCTCTCAGAGCGCGACTGTCCCGGGGCCGTGGCTTTTCGGGGGCGTGGCTGTGTGCGCAGGGACGAAGCACGGTCCACTACGTTTCACACGCTCTTTCTAGTTCGCAAAGCCCAGGGAGGGGCGGGCGGAGCTCTGGGGCCAAGAAGGCCTGAGGCGATCCGCGCTGGGCAGAGGCAGATGTGTCCCGCCGAGGGCAGTGCAGGGAGGGCCGTGACCTACCCCATTTCAGACGTGGACACAGACCCCAGGTCTGACCGTATATTCCTTCAGATGGGTTTTGCAACATGTGAACTTGGTTAAAAGCTTCTAGAACATTAAACCAAACATCACGGCTTTTAATCCCTTTTATGCTCTTTAAAGAGTACGACTCCTCCGAGCCGCGGAAGAGAGCGGCGGGACCTGGATTTGACCGACCCCCTCGTGCGTCGGAGGGTCGCCGGGTGGGCTCTGCTCAGAGGAGCGCTCACAAGACCTCCAGGGACAGTGGCAGCCCCGCTGCAGGACGAGCGCACAAACGCTCAGCCCCGCCCGCAGCCCTGGGGGCCGAGCCCCTCTCTCCGCCTGCCCTGCCCTCGCTCTGTCCGCAGCAGGTGGCCGGGCGGAGACCGCAGGCGCGTGGCGCTGCAGCTCCCGGCGGCCGCGGGTCGGACTCACACGGTCCTCGCCGCCTAGGGGCCCGACAGCCAGCGGAGCCCGGCTCCACCCCGCGCTCGGCCGGAGCCGCTCAGGTCGCGCGGGTGCCCAGCGCCTGGGCCACGGTCCCAGACGAGCCGGCTCTCTGAGGGTGGCAGATGGGACGGTGCCTCTTAAGGCACCGGACCTGCCTCTGCGCGCCCCGTTAGGCGGGACAATTGGAGGCAATGCCAGAACCCGTAATCAAACCTGGGAAAGCCAACTACCAGCGAGCGAGGTGGTGCAGCCAGCGGCCCAAAGGCGCTAACAGAGCTTTGGTCTGCGGACTCTCTGCTCATATTTCTAGTATATGGGAATAGGCACATTGGATCGTCCCCTCCTTCTGATCCTCTTCGTGGCCTCCAGCCTCTAGGTTTTGCTCCCCATTCTGGTATCGCTTTCTACCCCTAGCTGTTAAAAGACCCCCTTTTCTCTCTCCTCTCCCAAGAAGTCTCATCCTCACCGGTGGACAGGTGATCTCCAAGCTCTCCTTTGCAGCCCAGACCACTGTGTCCAGCTACCTTCTTGTCTTCCTGGACTCAAAGGTGCCCAAAAGCCCCCCCACCCCCAGAGTGTGGAAGCCTCTCCTGGCCCTTCCATGGGGCCCCTGTGACTGCACCACCATCTATCCAAGGTGCACTCATCACCAAGTGGGAGTCCCCCCAATGACTCACCCTCACCCTGCAGATCCATCACCTGTGGAGTGGCCCCAGCCTTGGCCAGGCAGCCACCTCCCAGCAAGCAGGACTCGGCAGTGGCTTTCTTGAGCACCCCAGCTGCTCCCCACCACCCAGCCACAGTCATCTTTCCACAAGGCACATCTGACCGCATGGCCTCCAGCTTAAAACCTTTCCCTGCCATCTGCCACTCCAGCATAGGTGTCACAGGGTTTCAAAAGGCAGCCAGGACCTCCCTCTTTCCAGCATTCCCGCTGTCCTCAGACTTCAGCTAACCCTGGGGGTAGGCGGGTCGCTGCTTTCTCACAAAACAAGAACAGTATTAGCATTTTTTAAAAGAGATGGCCACTATGCTGCCCAGCCCGGTCTTGAACTGAGCCTCCCTGGTAGTTGGGATTACAGGCTCACACCACTGTGCCTGGCTAGTATCAGCATTTGCTTTTCATCAGTGTAATAAAACTTTAGGAACTTATGCTCCTACATCACCCTTACTTTACACCAATGTGAACAACGGCACTCAAGTTTTTGTAAACTAAATTTGCAATGACAAGCAGTTTCTGTGCAAGCCTTTACAACCTACACAGATCTTTCACCTCTGCTTCCAGATTTAATCACTAGCTCCTATGAGAGAGTTGGTATGGCCAGATGCATTCAGGTGCCCAGGCTCCCCAGCCCTGGCAGGCCCTGCCCCAGGCACCTCGAGGTAGACCCCATGTCGCCCCCTCCCCCAGCTCGGGCCAGCCAGCAAGCAAACCTCCAGGTGATTTAGGTAGACAGCACCTGTCCACAAGGGCTAACAGCCTCCTGTCTTCTTTTCCTCAGGATCACTTACCCTAAATCTACCCACTGTAGAGCTGTCATACTGGTCTAAGTCAATGCCTCTCAAAGTGCATGTGAGAGTCACCTGGGGAGCTTTACAATCAGGCGGGGAACCGATTCGCCCTGTGGGGTGGGAGCGTTTGTCCTGAGCCCCTGGCCCCTGCTTGGGTCTGTGAACCCAGAATGTCCACACACCCTGTCGCTTATGCTCAACATCCACGTCCTTAAAAAGAGCTGGCTACATTAAAGCTACATTTATTTCACTGTGTGACCACAGTAAAGAGTAGCGGCTTTGAGGGATTTAATGTTCTCACCCCAGTGCATTCCATTCCAGAGGAACGCCTGACCGCCCCGCTCCAGGCTACTGCGAGGCCCAGCCGCAGCGCAGATGCCGCCCAGGAGTTCAAGTGGAACGTTCACTGTCTGAACGCCTTGAACTCCCCCTCCCGACGCCACTGCCCACCCGGGGCAGCTTTGTCCTGGGCTCCAGACTCCCAGCGAGCCGGAGGCTCAGAGAGCAGGTGCCACTCGGCTCGGCCCGCCCGGGTTCGCACCTTCTCGCTCAGGGGAACCTGCCTTGCTCCACAAACGCTCAGCGCAGTTTGTCTGAGTCCTGCCTGCTCCCGGCGCGGGCGGGCTCAGCGCCTCCCCTCTCCCGACCCGCGAAGCGCTTTCATTGTACCTGAGGACCGCCGACCCCCAAGAGCGAAGTTCCAGGTCCGCACCGAGGGCTCTGAGAGGTGCGCGGCCACAGCCCCGGCGGGAACTCGGCGCGCGCCCGCCCCCGCCCGGCGGCCCCGCCCCCGCGCCCGCGCCGCCCCCACCGCGCGCCCCACAGGCCGCGGGCACTACGCAGCCCACCGGCTCTCTGGAACCCTCTGCTTCAGAGACGGTGGCCAGGGACTTGTGACAGGCTTTGCCCTAAGAACAAGAATTGGGAAAATGGAGTGAATATTCTGTTCCGCATTTTAAGAGTTCGCCCCTAGAGCTGATAAATTCGACCAGCTTTCCTCTTGTTTTCTCATGGCTTTGTTCCCCCTCCAGCCCAGGACTCTAGCCACAGTTACACCTGTGGAAAGCTCTTTCTCGTACAACACGGACACACAGAGACATGAACACACACAGAGAAACACCCAGAGACACCACCCAAAGAGGCTCACAAACTACAGATCCGCAAACTGCACAGACACTTACACACACGGAGAGACCGGTAAACTATACACACAGTAACACGGACACAGAGGCGCACACACACCACAGACACCACACACAGACACAAACTACACACCTACCCACACACACAGAAATACAGACACATAAACTGCGCACACACACACGCACACACACACACAGGAACGCCCCAGTGGGCCAGGCACTACATGCAGATTGGCAGGAAGTCAGAGGTCCTCAGCTCTGTGCACAATGAAACAGCAGAACCCAAAAAGGTCTTTTTACCAGAGGTGCCTCCACAGACCTCACTGGAGACCCTTATTCCTGTGGCAGCTGCTGGTAGGAATTTGGAAGGCACAGAACTTATAACCAAGCAGCAGGGTGTGGCCAGGGGCCGGACCGCAGGAGAGCCGGAGCTCACATCCAGGGTCGCATTTGTAGATACCTTGCTTCAGACTGCCATGCACATCATGTGTGGACACGGCTCTCGAGCGCTGTGCATGGTGACCCCAATCTCATGGGTCCAGGCACCGGGCACCTATGACCACTGAAGCACCAGTTTCTGTCCCAGAAATGGCAGCTCTTCCGCACTCATCACTGACCTGAAGGTCCTCCTCCAATGCCTCAAGCAGAACGTGGCAAGGAGGTCCAGAGCATGAATGTGGATACACCTGAGGGGACAGAAGGTTCTGGGCTGCCACCACCCTTACAGGACGGTGTGCACTCGAGGGAGCCTTGGCGTGCAGGCGGGTCTGTTGAAAGGAGAGTTGTGGAATGACGGCAGGGCAAGCATGGCCAAGCATGTATTAATAACGCCGTGTGCCTCTCAGGTAACTGTTCTTTGCATAGCCGCTAAATGTTTGCAGCTACCCCAGCTCCAGGGATGGGCCCTGTGTGGCCACAAGAAGGGTGGAAACCCCACCTCCCCACCAGGGACTGGCTCAGATAACCAAATCTATGTGTCCCAATCCTGTTGGGGTTGGGGCAGGGTTGGGACCCCTGGAGGCAGCTGTGAGGGTGATGAAGCCTCCATGAGCAGGACAGTGTCTCCAAGGCCAGGCACCCACACCAGGGCCAAACCACAGGCTGAGCACTCTCTGTCTCTGGACTACTTAGTTGTTGCCAATCAATCCTCTTGGTTGTTGAAGCCAGGTCCGGATGGGGTCTCCCTTCCTGGTGGCTGAGAGTGAGCACTGACTGCAGATGGCATCGTTGGAAGCCTGCTTGTAACTCAGGGGTGGCCAAATGTGCTTTGAAGGAGGACTGGGTTTCTGCAGTCAGAAGTGATCAGGGCCGGTCTCAGAAATGCCATGCTTTTCCTGGATCTGGGCAGGAAGATTTGGGTCCAAAACAAGATGTGATCATAGAGTTGTACCTTTGTTGGATGGCCCAGGAAATTCTTGAAGGAAATTCCAAAATAAGGACTTCCTAAATGTTCTTGGCAAACAGCAGCATTACTGGAATCAGACATAAAGGCCAAAGATGACTATTTTGTAGCACACGGTACTTGAACATATAAATTCCAGCATGTCTGTCATAGAGTCCATTTGCTTAACGTTTTGCGCAGTGGTGGGTTGTGTATAGATGTGTGCACATAATTTATGTATTTATGGGTGACCCCTGGCCTCTTGCCCTCAACAGACAGGTGCGACTCAGAAGACAAGGGTCCAGGAAGGTCAAAGGGTCTCAGATTTGGGCAGGCTTGAGCAGGGCCCAGGGAAGAGCTGCCTCCCCTGCCTGTGGCAGCCAAGGAGAAGAGGAGAAAATGATTCCTGTCCCAGCCCTCCAGGACCTACTTCACATGGAAATCAGTCTGCAGCTCCCCTTTAAGAATTCCTGCCCAGGGATCCCTGTGGCCACCCGCTGTGCAGGCCCCTGCAGTCCCCAGCCTTTTCCTGCCCCTACCCTACAGCCTACAAATCCTGTGCACCCACTCCTGCCCACGGGGGCGTGGCTCAGCCCGGCCTGTGCACTGACCCCAAGATATGAGGGAGAAGAGGAGGAGCTGGGCAGACGGCCAGGGTGGCTTCCTTCTGCCTCTTGACTCAGGTCAGAGAGTGAACTTAATGTTCAACCAAAGGTCCCGAGAAAGGAAAAATCAAACCACACCGGTTCTTTTTATCTACTGCTGTGTAACAAACTACTCAAAGTTTTATGGCAAGAATAGCATTTCATCATGCTCCCAGATCTTGTGGGTCTGGAATTCAGAAAGGCACAGTGAAAAGAGCTCTTCTGTGCCCTGAGACAGCCAGGGCAGGGCAAAGAAGGTGGCAGCTTCAGTCTGGAAGCATCTGGAGATGCACTTGCTCACCCTGGGGTGGGTCTGCCGGCTCTACCATGTGGCCTCTGCACCGACTCTTGGACTTCCTTACAGCGTGGTGGCTGGGGACCAAGAGACAGGAAATGGAAGCCACCATTTCCTTAAAGCCTGCGCTCAGGACTGGCAGGTGTCATTTCTGCAACATTCTATTGGCCAAGCAGTTACAGAGCCCAGGTTTAAGGGGAAGGACACAGACAGGCACCAGTTCTTGATGGGAGGAATGTCGAAGGACATTGGGGTCATGTTTTAAAATCACTACAGACTACACACTAGCCAAGGATGCAGGACTGAACAATGAAGGCTTGATGCTACCAGTGGGGCGGGGAGGAGATTCTGGACTTAAGTTCTGCACTTTAAAGGCGTTTTAAAATGTAACGAGCTGTGGAGCAACAGGAACTCTCATTCTTGGTGGGAATGCAACATGGTGCAGCCACTTTGGAAGACAGTGTGGCAGTTTCTGAAAAAACTAAACACTCTTACAGTACAACCCCACAATCATGTTCCTTGGTATTTACCTAAATGAGTTGAAAACTTATGTTCATACCAACACCTGCATACAGATGTCTATAGCAGTTTTATGACTAATTGCCAAAACTTAGACACAACCAAGATGTCTTTCAGCAATTGAATGGATAAACAAACTCAGACCAACACCCTAAAGTCTACTGCTTGTTTTCCTACAAGGTATTCGGGAAACTTCTCCAGGGTCCCAGAGGGCTTTGTGGGGAGCGTTGTGGTGTGTGTGTGTGCTGGGAGAGGTGGGGTTGGGGTTGGGTGACCAGAGGCTGGGGACAAGCACAAGGATGGTCACCTGTGAACCTAGGACCCTAGTGATTCCTTCTGCTCACACACCGGGGTGCGTGTGTGTGTGTGTGTGTGTGTGTGTGTGTGTGTGTGCGTGTCTCTGTTTCTATTTGGATCCCAAGGTAACCGAAGCCTGGCAGCTGGGGGAGTGGCTGCATAGCCCATCTTGCTCACAGCCCTCCTGGTCGGGGAAAACCACCACAGGACACGCAGCCCCACTTGGGGTAAATGCCTCCCACCCTTGAAGCAGGTTTCCTGACAGGATGGAATCTTGGAATCTTTCACCTTTTTTCCACTGACCAGACTGGCTGCCAATGGAGTTGGCCAGTTCCTGACGTCTTCAGCCACCATGGCATGCCCCTGGCAGTGACCAGACGTTCTGGGGCCCAGACCTCTTGCTGCGGGTCAAGATCCCAGGGCCGGCCGCTCACTGCGCTAGGCCACCATCCTGGCCCCCTGCAGCGTGTGTGCGCGTGCGTGTGGCCCCCTGCGGCGTGTGTGCCCGCGTGCATGCGCGCTTGCTGCCCCTCACCCCTCACCAAAGAGGAGTCTGTACCCTAGGCCATGGGGCGGAGGGAGTGGGAAGCACCAAGCGTTCCCCTCCGCGCTTGCTCCTCCGCTGGGACCTATACCCACACGTTTCTGGGCGCCGGCACCGAGCCTGGGGCAGCTCTGCCCAGACACCATCATCCCAGAGGGCTCTTTCCATCATGCTAACGACGGCAGGTGGGGAGGGGACTGGGCACCAACGCCCCCTTGGCCTGCGGGGGGCCACGGCAGCACTGCACAGGACCTTCCTTGGGACGACGGTGATGCCACCACGATGTGTCAGCAAGAGCAGGCGCAGGAGGCCAACTCCGGGCCTGGTGACAGAGCTGACAGTGCGTGGCACGTGTCGCCGCAGCAGAGCCCCGTCATGCATGGGGAAGGGTCGGAGCCGGCCCCACACCTCCGGGTGGGTGGAGGTCCTCAAGCCCCCGTGCTGCCAGCGCTGACAGGGACTCCACGCCCAGCCCCGAGCCCAGGCCCGGCCGTCGGAAGCACGAGGGGACCCTCCGCGTCCTGCTTCCTGAGGCGCACTGGGACCAGCGCCTGCAGCCCGGGAGTCACACCCTTCCACTGCCCTGCTCTTGGTGCCCACCGGGCTTCCACCTAACTGGTAGGATCCAAGCGACAAGAGACAGGTCCTAGCAGAGGCCCTTGCTGTGAAGTATTTTCTTACGAAAAAGGAAAAAGTGATTAATCAGGCTTACGTTAATGCTAAAACATGGGCTGCAGGAGAATAAGAACTGGAAGAATCACAAGACCTGGGCCACAGGGCAGATTTAAACTCTGAGGAATCTCACACTCACGCATCGCCCTGGCTGCTCTGGTGGGTTAATCAGAGCAGGGAGCGCCCCAGTCGCAGGCGACACTGCAGCCCACGTGTGAACAGTGAACAGTGCCCGCCCAGGGAGCCTTTCGCTCCACTGACTTCACTCAGAGCACTCTAAGGGCATTTCACAATGAACTTGCACGTTTCAAAACGGAATGTCATACCTCAGACCTCTCCCTTCTCTTCCCAATATGGAAGTGGGTGTTCCTTTCCTTTTTATTTTTGCAAGAGAAGTCTGCTCTCTCCAGTATTCCCAGGTTTCTAGTTAAACTTCAGGGTGAGCCTGTAAAGATGGCAGCAGCCAGTCGTCACCACGATGTTGGGCAGTATTCCTTGCTGATGAAAATGAAAACGATGTTGGCGAGCACGCCCAGCCAGGTACTGCCACCACATTCTTCTTTGCTCAGACTGCCCCTCAGGCAGTGGCACATGCCTGTAGTAGTGCAGCTGTTTGTAAATGTCCGGGCGGTTTCCTGAAGCAAGGCTGCCAAACTTGGGCCCAGCCCAGCCCCGCCCCAGCGAGAAGTGCCTTCTGAGGTCCTGGGTGCACCTTGGAGCAGGGGCTGGCCCACACTGGTCCACCCATACTCCTCCACGCGGGCCCGGCCAGGGCTGGGCCACACTCGAGGAAACCCAGTTCAGCTTGTGGAGCTTGCACGTGGGCCTGGAAGGAGAGATAATAAGCAGCTTATGATGCGGATAAACCACAGAGCCAGACTGCGGGCCACGCCACGTGGGCTGTGTACAGATGTGCCGTGTGACTCTGCTGGGAGTGGGCAGGGAGAAGCAGAAGGCACAGCTGGGCTGGCCCCTGAGTAAGTCCTGGAGGGTAGGGAGGGCCCCCTCCCCCTTGGGGGCAAGGTTGGGGACTGTCCATGTGGAGAAAACTAGAGGTTTTGTCGGGACTCTAAGGCTGAACACTGTCAGACACCATGTGAAGTTCCTGTAAATCTAAGCGGAACATAGCATCACACACATTATAAGCACACATCCACTATCACTTTCATCCGTAGAAAAACAAACATGATGCCTGCCACCACATAATTAATCCATGATTCAAAATGTTGGTGGACTGTCCAAGCGTGACTGAAGAGTCCACGCCTAGCACAGACGGGCCTGTGTTTCCTACAGTTTCCTATTTAGTAGGTTCTGCTGCACCAATTTTGATCTGCCAAAGTGAACCATAACTTTAGGCTTCAGAAGTTGGATGAGTAAAAAGTCAAACTGAAGAGGGCATGTAAAAAGAAAAGAGGGTAAAAAAGAAGCCATTACTATGAAAATCAAAGCCCCTCCTTGTTTGTTTGTTTTTAGAATGGGAATAAAGTGTTATAAGAGAAGAAAATAGATAATTCTTAGTATTCTTGAAGTTAAAATAAAAAGATCTCTCAGGCAATTGCTTCGATAGCACAAAGAGAGCAGAGACAGCCAGCGCAGCGGTGTGGCTGTCCCACACAGCGTCCCTGGGCCACACCTCTGCGGTGGCTTTGTGTGTCCTCTCTGGAGCAGCAGTTGTGGTCTGAGGACCCTTTTATACTCTTTAAAGCTCTCCAGGATCCTCACTAATTTTTATCTGGGTTATATATATCCTATCATGTTGGAAATTAAAACTGGAAAAATTTTAAATATTTAATACATTTATAATAAAAACCTATTACTTGTTAACATGGAAACCATTTTGAAAAATTACTTTCCAAAACAAAGTAATGTAGTGAGAGGAATGGCACTGAGGTTTGCCTTAGTCTCTTTACACCCGGCTCTAACAGAAGACAGCTGGATTCTCCCTCCTGCTTCTGTAGTCCCAGATTGCCCTGTGTTTTGGTGGAAGGATAGGAAGAAAATCTGGCCTTATAAAGATACATAGTTGGAGAGAGAACCTCATAGATGACCTGAAAGGGCCTCAGGAGCCCCAGGGGTCCTCAGACGAGACTTTGAGAACCACTGTTCTGCAGGCTGAATACATCGGCCAGCGCACTGATTCTGAGCGTGGCCACATGGCTGGCTTTGGCCAGTGGAATGTGGGTGGAGGGGACAGTACAGTTCTGAGACCTCTTGCACCTGTGTCATCATTGTGCTGAGCAGGCCCGGGTCCAGGAGAGGCACGTGAAGCATGACCCTACGCAGCCCACAGTCCGGGGGCGTCAGCCAGGGTCAGCCAAGCCAGGGGCGAGTGAGATGCAAACGCTGCTTCTTGGACGCCACTGACTTTGGGGCGATTCTGCCATGCGGCAAAAGCTGACTGACAACAAAAGGGATGGCGATTAAAAAAATAACCACACAGCTTACAGAAATTTTGAGCCAAGCTGAAAATAGGACTAATCCTGGCATTCACCAATTCAGTCATGGATAAGCTCCCAGGAAAAATCTTTTCCTCTTTGGATCTTCTATGTTGGTGCTAAATATTCTTTCCCTGTTGGGAGGCCAAGGTGGGAGGATCATTTGAGGCCAGGAGTTTGAGACCATCCTGGGCAATAGCAAGACTATGTTCTATAAAAATAAAAAAGTTAGCCGGGCATGGTGGCACATGCCTATAGTCCCAGTGACTTGGGACGCTGAGGCAGGAGGATCATTTGAGCCCAGGAGTTTGAGGTTGCAGTGAATTGTGATGACACCACTGCACTCCAGCCCAGGTGACAGAGCAAGACCCTGTCTCTAAAAAAAAAAAAAATTCTGTCCCTGAATAAAGAAACTGTCTCTGAACATGAAAGAATGTATGAAACATACGTACTATTGCTTTGATCTGGTACCATTCACCTCAAGTTCTCATGCACTAGACCCATCAGCCGGTTTTCCTACCCTGTTCTCAGTCCTTCCCTTTGCAGAGTGCTTGCCACACACAAGCAGCTCAAATCCTACCCCCTGGCTGACTGGACACAGACACCCCTGACCCCAGGCCAGTGGGACAGGAACCAAGACTGTGCAAACGGGGCTGGCGTGGGACTCAGAGTGGACCCTGAGGGTTCCTGGGCCCCTTGGCCCAACACCACCTGTTCCCCTTAGAGCCTTCCATTCTCCTAATGATCACTTCTGGTTTTTGTAACCAAAAAAGTCTAAACTAGACTGGAATGGCTTGACTACCAATGTGTCAAATATCAATTTATTTTTTGGTTGTACATATCCACCAGTGCTAGTCTAGCTGGTTAAGAAAAGCTCAGCCTACAATTTTGTGACAGATGTTTTATTATAGGGCATTAAAATTTAGGCATATACATGACACAAACATTATATATAGTACACTTTCCATGGTAGGAGTTACGATACTGCTCACAGAAAGGCCTCAATTCAAACTACATAATGCATATGCTAAAATAGTACACCTGGGGACAAGAGGGAGAACCAGATGGCCTTTTTGTTTTTTGTTTTGGTTTAAATAACCTCTGGATGCATTCAAGTAATACTGATCATTTAATGTTCAAAAAGCTTTTAATAAACAAATTCAGAGTAAAATTAATTGAAATATTTATAATACGATTTAATTGCTACACAGTATGTCCAATATACAATCAAAAAACTCACGACACTTGAGGAAAAAAGAAAAAAAATCTATTGCACCCACAAGTAAAAAGGCTTTATTCATTTTTGGGATGCTGCAATTCAGTATTTATATAAACATTTACACACTTTAGTAAACACAGAGTCCTACATGTAATGCAGCATTACGGGTGAGAAGACCCCTTTAAGTCTCAAAAATAAATGCCAAGTGTCCACATAGAGTTCCACATGCCCAGGCTAATTTCCCCATCATTATTCTCTTCATTATTCCAGTCACGAGCAGTCAGTCTCTCCACCTCCCTCCCGCACATTTTGAGGACTGACGTTTCTCACCAGACACCTCGGACATTCTGTAATCTCAACAGCAGCACTCTGCCTCCTTGCTCTGTCTCTTGCTGTGTCTCCATCTTAGTGTCCTGTTAAATAATCCTGCGTAGAGTCTGAAGCAAACGAATCCACGTCCTCATTATCCGAGTCATCGCTGCTGTCATCGGCAGCTGGCTCTCCCGTAAGGGCTATGCGAGCATAATCGTCTGTGTCTATGGATTTGCAAAAGTGGATGGCGTATTTCAACTTCTCCTCCAGCACCTGTTTACAGGAATACCTGGGCAACTTCAGCAAAAAGAAACAGGTGTAGGATTCGGGAAGGAAGTGGTCAGGAGGGTTGTATTTATCCAACACCTGTTGATGAAAAATATTAAATAGTCAGAGACTATGTACAAGGATAGCTAAAACTGCAAATCTATTTTATTGTGTTCATTAGACTCTTAACTCGTAAAAATCATATTTTTTGCTAATAATAATAAAATATCAGAAAACATAATCTATCCAATTTTAAAAATAAAAAGGAACTTATTCCCAAAACTTGTAGTAAAAAATAGCAATTTACTTTCTCCTAATCACCCCATGAAGAGGGCCCAATGTCTCCACCCATCCCTGTCCACACAGGTGAGCCCCCAGCCTGGCAGGTAGTGGGCCTGGGAGGCACAGGGCAGTGGGTTCAGGCCTGGCACTTGACCACACAGGGAAATTCTTCTTGAGTCCATCAGCCCACTTTTGGCCACTACAAATTAAAATACTAGGAATTAGCAAGAGTTATGGATAAACCTACCTTTTTAAGGGAAAAATTATACATGCTCTCAAAGATCTCCCTGAAAAACGGATACCTTTCTAACCTTGGGCAGAGACACTGTGTCAGGCTGTGCTTGGAAAGGAGCCATCCAGGGAGAGTGGTCCATCCACTCACTCCACCTGGTCCATCCCCCCAGCGTACTGCCACCAGGGTCTCAGGAGAGAAAGGGTCATTCCACCTCAGTGCCAGGCAGGTAAATCAAGCTTGTTTCTGACCAGGGAACCAGAGTTAGAACCCAAAGCAAAACTCTTATTCTCGATCTGATGAGTGGTCTGATTTTTCTCTGTATGTAGCATATTACTTAGTGATTCACCTAGATTTAACCAGAGAATGAAACAAATACCTTACATAATGTGCATTTCAATAGCAATATTCTAGTGATGGCCAGATAAATTTTTTAAGAATAGGTAATGGTACCCAAGACCTATAATCACAGAATTTTCAGCCTTCAAATCACAGAAGTTGGGTGTTTTCCATTTTCATTTCCATGAAGACACAAGAGACCCTTATTTCAATCTGCTGCAAGATCATGTGCAAGAAGCATGTCAGCATCAGCTGACAGCCCAGGGCCCAGTGAGCCCAGCAGGGAACCTACCTGGATGACAAAGTCTCTGCCCCGGAAGTCAGCAATTGTCCTGGGCAGCCTCGTCCGGCCCCACACAAAGCGAAGAAAGAGGGAGCGCTCTGTGTTGGAGAAGGACTCCATCACCTCCCAGAACCACTGGATCAGGGATGCAGAAGGCTCGATCCCCTTGTATGTCGCCACCGACTTTAGAAGATGCAGAGGGATATCAGGGCTGCCGCACACCTGCGAAAGGACGCTCTGTCAGGGCCACCTGACACTTTGATGCCTTTCATTGCAGCAAGATTCGATCGCTCCTTCTCTTTACCAAGGCCTGTTTGGGGGCAGGGAAAGTCCTGGGGGCCCTGGATGGACATGCATGAAACCCTGAGCCCCAACCTCCCGTGGGATCAGGTGAAGGGGTCACATATTGAGAGTGTGTTTTTACTTCAACACTCACGGACATATCTTAGATTTCCGAATGCAAGGTTTTAACTATTAACAAAAAGTTAACTAGTGGCAGTTCCAGGGCAGCACAACTTGGGAATCGGCCTACCATCGTCTCCAATTCGTATCCAGTGAACAGAGAAAGAAGGGGGACGGGCACGACTCGGGCCATCCCTTCCCGAACAGCAGCCACCTGCTCATCAAATTCATGGAGTCTGAAAGAAAACACTCACTTCACACTTCCATCTCAGGAGGCACTGACTTTGTTCTGCTAGTACCAAGCCTGGCCACAGGGCACTGCGGCCACACTCTTCCCACCTACCAGGACCGAGGGGAGCGACTTCCGACAGCAGAGGAGGGTGCCCTGCAGCCCTGCTAGTGCAGCGCCCCTCACAACACAGAGTCCACCTAGACTGCAACCTCGTGGCTAACTGCAGCTACACGCTCTCTGAGACAATTCTCCAGAATCAAAGAAAGTAAAGAGCACACCCATCTGCCTGGGACAGCTGCCGAATCAGTGCAGAGTCGGGGTCCACAGCAGACAGGACTCAGGGTTAGGGGGCAGCACAGCCCAAGATACCTGCTGGGACCACCCCCAACCACAGCCCAGCAAGCAAAGCCCACCTGATGTGCAGGGCCTGTCCAGACACCTCACAGGTGCTTCTAGAGGACCCGGGGTACCGGGCCAACAGCAGGGACAAGCAGTGGAAGCTGGGGAGGGTTGTGGGGTGCTGACCTGCCATGCCCAAGCCACAGCACCTGAGGACCTGAGCACAACTCAGACTTGGCAAAGGCTCTGTGTCATGCACCAGGCCAAGTGGGGCTAAGACAGCCCCTGACATAGCCCTGTCCCAGGAGAGCTGACAGAGAAAGCACGGAGGAGCACAAACAAGCCCTGTGGCCTCTGTGGGGCAGTCCCCTAAATGGGTAGATTTTATTTATCTCAGTATTCTGGTTAGAGCCAGGAATGTCACACTAGAATAATAAATACTCTGACCCTGATCACAAAGTAAGCTTAATAACCACAGATCAGCAATAGCTGGAGCCAAAGCCCTCAGCATTTACTGTATATGATAGTTCTGAACCAACACAGATGTCCAACCAACCAGTGTCTGCTGCTTTTGCTATTTATCAAGTCAAAGCAACTGAGAGCAGATGACCACGAACCTATAGTTTATCGCCAGCCGGACATACTCTGCGCGGTTGTCCAGGGTGATGTGTGTGTACTTAGAACTCAGCTGGATGTCCTGACCGCTGGCGCTTGGCACTGTGAAGGGCAGGCTCATGGCCTCAAACTCCTCCGAGGTGGCTTCGTTGTCACGGATGTACATGAGCCCAGGAATAAAATCTTTATCAACCTTTTAAGGAGAAAAAGAGAGTCCATGTGTTGAATCAGGGCTGTTTCCCTGTCCCAGGCCCCAGCCCACCCCAAGCACACTCAGTCTAGTAGGGGCCTTGGTCTTCCTCAGGGTGCATGGGGAGGCTGTGTGTCACAAGTACCAAGAAATAAAAGAAAGCAGCAACAAGAAAGTACTTCGCCCAAGGAGCTGAAGCATGAATTCACGCATTCAACCAAGTTCTTAAAATTAACCACTGAGAAAGTAAAGCAACTGGCCAGGGACAGTTCCTCTCCACAGCCACAGCATGCAGGGAATCGGCTGTGGTCACTGGCTCAGCACCTCCCCCTGCCAGCTTTCTCACCTGACGAGAATGTGTAAGTCACAAAGCAACACAAAAATAAATGGATCTACCAAGTTCCAGAAGCAAATTGGCCTCATACCCACAGACCTTCTTTTCTACTCATAGGTGTCCACACCAGCAGCCCCTGCATCACGTGGGACCGTGAGTCAGGTGGGACCTCAGAGCCTGCCAGAACCCGGAACAGACTGTGCCTCTCAAGCCCCAGGGGACCCCGCAGCACCCAGGGCGAGTTACCTCACTGAGGTCTGCGATGGTGAGGCTCATCCCGGCCAGCTGCTTCCACACGGGCTCAGCCAGGCTGAGGCTCAGGGGACTCCCGGTCCGGATGGCGATGCCCAGTAACACACCTGACCATTCAAAACACAAGCACAGAAGACACTTGGATTTGATGACAAAACTAGTTCACTCACATGCCACAGGGCATTAACTCTATGCTGAGGCCGCAGCGCCCTCTAAACCAACAATGTAAGTCCAGAGATCTAGGTCCACCCTTAAAACAGTGTGTCCTGTTCTAAATTCATCATTTCTTTTTGTTCTCTAAGGCTCTAACTCTTCATATTCTTGCCACACACAGGTTTAAGGACACAGAGGCCAATTCTTATTCCTCTCATGGCAGAGCAAAGAGCTGGAGCTTCTCCAAGGGGGTGCCCTGCCAGGGAGCAGCCCCCTGGGGAGGGCAGGCAGTGGCGGGACCCTAGCTGGGAGTGCTCCACAGACCCCTAATGGAGCAGCGGGGAGGGACTGGCTGCCTGCCAAGACCCTACCCCATCTGATCCTGAGTTTCAGATACATTTTAAATGCAGAAACATGGCATTTCACCCTCTGAGTGTCAAAGGCATCTTCCGGTCCTCAGGACGTGGCCAGGATTGCTGGCTCTGTAAGTCACTGTGGCTATACTTGGATGGGCCACCACTGCTGAGCCCTCAGTGCCAGACAGAGGAGTCAACGACAGCACCCTGTGCACCTCCACAGCACCGGTGACACACACACATGAGAAGTAACTTTGATTGGTGTGAGCCTCAAAAGCTAAAAGCAGATGTTCAAAACATCTACTGTCACTCCCCAAACACAGCAGACATCAAG
This sequence comes from Indri indri, assembly GCA_004363605.1. NCBI lineage: Eukaryota > Metazoa > Chordata > Mammalia > Primates > Indriidae > Indri > Indri indri. The sequence continues at coordinate 55,683 of RJWJ010001656.1, read as the reverse complement.
CTAACAGAAGGGCGGGCACAAGCCTCGCCAACGCAGGATGGCGAGCGGCGGGAAGGGAAAGCTCACCCAGGAAGCGGAACATGCTGCTGTGCACGAGCGCCCGGGCGGCTGGGTTGAACAGGTAGCAGTCTCGGTTGGCCCCAGACTCGTCCCTCCCATTGGGTGTCACAATCAGCAGGGGTGTGAGTCCGTTCTGCAGCTCCTCACAGATCTCGGCTATGGACTCACTGTAGCCGCCCCCGCAGTCATCCACGGATTCGCCTGGAGGGGAAGGAGCAGCAGCCGCTCGCAGCCACCCCAACAGCCCCTGCACCGCTCTGCCTGCGCTCCCTGCAGGCGCGGGCCACCACCTCTCAGGGCCACAGGTTCCCCAGCGCGTGAAGTTTCTCACCCACAAACTTGACTTTCCAGACACGGTGAGGAAGGAGGAGGCTGTCGGGATTGAATGAGCTCATCTTGGCACACATCTGCCCAAAAACGGACTTGGTGCCGTCAGGGCCGGCCAGCCCCCCTTTGCTCCTGGAGCGCTTGACCTGCAGAGGAGGAAAGGAAGCATGAAAGCACATGGTCTGGGACATGCCAAGGGAACCTGCACCCCATGGCCACTGCAAGCTCAGCTGTGAAATGCCTGTGGAAGCAAGAGAGGGCTCTGGGAGCAGCTCTGAGCTCATGCCTCCTGAGCCTGCTCCACAGGCCTACTACCAACCAGATCCCCTCGTCTCCTGCAGCCCATGCCCTTGGAGGGCTCTGGGCCTGCCCTCTGTGGCCCCTTGCCCCAGCGCCGGTGAGTGCATGAGGAGGGGCTGCAAGCACGGCCTCCTCCCAGCTTGTGCACAGACTCCACCATCCAGGGTGCTCCACTCTAAACATCTGAATTCACTGTCCCCCATCCCACTCTGCCCATCATTAGTGACCTGCACAGCAGCCTCCAGGACTGGTGGTGTCTAAACAAACACACCTTCAAAAAACAACCCAAGCCATCATCACTGTTCACGTGGGGCAGGTGGCAGCATGTTGCCAACAGCTGCAACCTGGCGACACTACACTGATTCCCTTTACGCTTTATAACCTTACCTACTGCCCACTACTTTACCACATGGATGTGGCCCTATGGAGCAAGACACCAGGAACTCCAGAAGCAGCCGCCTAGCAGACTAGGACGGAGTCTCAGCGCTCAGAGACTCCTATCAAATGGCTCTAAGACTGACGCGGATGCACCACCTGACCAGAAGGACACCTTCTGCTCCTCACCTACTTAGCTGCACTGACCCCTTTTCTCTCCCTCAGGGTCCCTGAGTCTCCCTGACATGTGTTATCACTTTTCAGGCCCACAGTTCTCATCCTAGCTAAGATTTTTGAAGAGATCGGACTAGGGGCCTTGAGGCCCTCCCATCAGTGTGGACTTGGCTCAGCCTACAGTCGGTGGCCTAGGCCGTGCTTCAGTCACCCGGAAGCTCAGTCTGAAGTGATGTCAAAATGAACAGTTAAAGAAAAAAAGGTCATGACAATGTATTTTTATGTCGACTCCTCAAGCAAAACTCTCATCATTTTTAACTCACTTTAAGTGAATTCTAGGTTGAGTTTCAACAGCTAATTCTCACAGCACAAATTTCCATAGCCGAGACTAAAAATGTCAGAATAACGACAGTAAAAACATCTCCCTGGCCGGGCGCGGCGGCTCACGCCTGTAATCCTAGCACTCTGGGAGGCCAAAGCAGGTGGATCGCTCAAGGTCAGGAGTTCAAGATGAGCCTGAGCAAGAGCAAGACCCCATCTATACTAAAAAAAAAATAGAAAGAAATTATCTGGACAACTAAAAATATACAGAAAAAATTAGCCAGGCATGGTGGCGCATGCCTGTAGTCCCCCAGCTACTCGGGAGGCTGAGGCAGTAGGATCACTTGAGCCCAGGAGTTTGAGGTTGCTGTGAGCTAGGCTGACGCCACGGCACTCACTCTAGCCAGGGCAACGGAGTGAGACTGTCTCAAAAAAAAAAAAAAAAAAAAAAAACATTTCCCTGTAGAATGAACTTCTCTGCATGCCACACACTTGCTCACAGATGCCAGTTCCTCTAACCCTCGTGGCAACACTTTGAGGCTCTGTCCCCTGCAGGAGACTGGGCTATGGAAGGAAAAGGAGCAAAAGGTGTCCACGGTGCCATGGCCACCATGTGAGAGGAGGGACAGACACCCAGCCTCCTTGCCCCAGTGCTGCCCTCCTCCACAGCAGTGCCGACTAGCAGCAGCTGTCTGTCCTCGGTTTCCGCAGATGGCCATGGCAATAGTCATGACACGGAAAGGAGAGGAGCCCATGTGGGATGGTGCTTTCTCTGGTCAGTAGTAACACAGTTTTTAATTAATAGTCTTTAATCTGAATTTTCTAAATTTTCAGAAATGAGCATGCATTAATTCTGCAATAAATTTTAAAGTAATTAAAAACGTTTTTATTTACTGACTTTCAGATCCTGTTATAAAAATAAGTCAAATTCACAACAAACAAAAGCCTTCCAGGAAGATGACCTGTGTTTTGGCATCTCTGGAACTTTCCACACACAGGTGTCCCCAAGGGAGGGGGCCGATGTTGAGCGCACTGCCGCAGCCTGGGGTAGCTGAGCAGAGGAGCCCACAAAGGCTTTCTGGCTCAGTGCTGGTACCCTGTGCTCACCTTGCATTCAGCGAAATGTTTCTTCCCCCTGCTCCATTCTGGTCACAAAAACACTTCTATTTCCACATTTGAGGGAAAATTCCCAGCTTCAGGAGGCAGTACGATACCCTGAACTGAAGGGAGCCTGGCTCTGGAGCAGCCCCCAGACAGCAATCCACACCGCACAATAGGCTGAAGGTGTTTATCTGATTCTTGAAAAAGCCTAATATAAATTTATTTGTCATCTACCCAGTTTGCTCTTTCAAACATGTATTGCACACTTCAGTAACACAAGGCTGGGGATATAAAGATGAGTAGGAAAGAGGTATTCAGCATGTAATCACTTCTTAACAATCTGAGATGAGAAAAAGACAAGCAAGGGTGCCTAACCTGGGCTTCCCTGATGCCCAGAGCCCCCCAGGCTTGGATACCCAGGCTGAGCGCCCCTGTCCCTGAGGAGCCTGCATGCTTCCGGGGCAGGTATACTATCCGGGAATGCTCAATCATTCGTGCCAGAAGATGTGGAAGCCTTCAGCTTCCTTCCTGACAAACTTTAGTATTTATGACCTAATGATGCAGAGCCAATCAAAATGATCATCCAAGGTGAGAAAATAAAAGCTTTTTTATGCAACTAATTAAACAACCCGTTTACTTGTGGAAGTGGCTGACTAGCCTACGGCTTCGCATTCGATCCTCTGACGTCAGTGAGGAGACCAGTTCCATCAATGTGGTCACATGTGCTGTCCAACAAAGGACAAGAGTTTCGTGTCTCAATTCAAAATGCCCCCAAGTACAACTCTGAAAAATTTCTAGTCATGTAATCAGCGTGAGGGTAAAAATCATGTGTTAACGCAAAGGTACAGGAACAAAGAATTTGTTCTTCACGGCTCTCTGCTTTGGGTCCAGAGGCGAGGCCCGTTTCCGTGGAGCATTAAATGTCAAGTGCCGCACGCTATCAGCATCAAAGGCCGGGCGTCTCTTTTTTTTAATTAATTTTTTTTAACTCTTGAGTTTATGTAAAGCAGGCAGCAGTACATATTCAGAAATAGTCTACTTTTCATTTCTTTGATTGCTACCATGAGACAGTATAAGTAGTTCTGACTTACAAAACCGGCAAAGAAAACTGCCAGGGCCAGGGAGGGTGTGAGGACGGTGGGAGCGTGAACTGTCACAGCCCGTAACTGGATGTGATATCAGGTTATGACTGGGCTTCTGACCCTCTCCGCTTCTTGAAGCTTAACCTAGAGGGTGAGTGAAGATGTGCCCGTAGACGACCCTGCCTGTGTCAGAGAAAAGTGGGCACAGCTTTCCAGCCCCCAGCAGAGGAGTCTGACAGAGTAAACCCAGACACATCCCACAAGAGAAGAGCACGCAGCTGTTGAGCACAAACGACCCACAGAATCCTACTCCAAGGCATGGAGGAGCTCGAGATGTATTAAGTGGAAAAAATAGCCAGTTACAAAATAGAGTGATCCAGTTTTGCTTATAACAAACACACACACATTCCACAAAGGTTAACAGCAGTAGTTATCACTGTGTGGTGGAAATATGCCTGATATTTATTTTTCCCTTTTTGGCTTATCTGTATTTGTGCTTTGGGATTATCTGAAATAAATCTTTCTCTCTTCCATTATAAAGAAACACATTTACTTTCCTGGAAGCCTCAGCATCACAGGACATCACACGCATAAAGCGCCACCAAAGGAAGGTGGCCCCTGCTCTTTAAAGTAGGGGCACTCAGGAAGGCAGACCATGAGTGCTCTCCACCCACCTCAGGCTGCGGGGCCACCAATGCGCACCCATGAAAGCATTGCTTCTAAGACTGTCAGACTCAGAACAATCTCCACGTGTTACCTGAATTCGGTTCAACTCCACAACAGGCCCGTGTTGGCGATCTCGCACCATAGTTGCTTGTACCACTTTTCGGAAAGCTGCCTCCTAAAACAAGTCAAACAGACAAAATTTAGAATCCGATACAGAAATCATGTAACAGTTGTGTTTAAAATCTTCTGCTTTGAAAGTCAGACTTTAAGAATAGAAAGCGACCATCCCTTTCTCAAATTGTGAGGCCCCAGGGAAGTGGGCTGGCACTGACATGCATGGGGGTGGACAGAAGAGCAAGTAGTGCCAGCAGCTGGGCACACAGGCAGGGTGCCCCTCAGGAAAGAAGGCTGGAAGGGCCCAGCACAAGCTGGGCACAGAGCAGGGAGGGTCGGGCCCCAGCAAAACACCTGCTCTGACTTAAGCCTAGAAAGCCACGGGTTTCCCTGCCAAACCACAAGTCCACCAGTGGCAGGGACCAATATTAAACCATTAACTGTGCGAGGCCTGGGATGGGGATTATGAAGTCAGACCAGGGAGGGAAACCCAAACACACAAACCCCAGGTTGTGAGCATGCACTGAAAGAAACCTGGAGTGCCAAGGCAAAGATGGGTAGGACAGGGAGTGGGGCGCAGCCTGAGCATGGGCACCACAGTGAGGACTTGGGCAGCGCCCAGGAGGGAGGGAGGCTGGCATGCCCGTGGGGGTGGGGCGTGGAGCACGGGACACAGCTGTGCCAATGAAAAGGGGGCTGGGGACTTGAGGGACACTCAGAAGAGGCAGGATCAACAGGGGCCCCCCCGCTCTCTCCGCCCAGCAGGTGATCACACAGCCCCATCTCCACCCTGCTCTCCTGCACTCAGCCCAGACCTAAAGGCAGCTCCTCCTCCACAGGAGCACTCCCCTTCTCTGAATTACCACAGGCCCACCCAGCCCTCCTGTAGCACCCTCTCTGGTGTTCTGAATAGGAGGTGACACCCACTCCTCAAACCTCTCCAGCAGAGGCAGATACTTGCCCACACCCAGGACCAGAACAGAGGCTGCCTGCACAGTCCCTGCTGCTGAGGTGCCTTTCAGATGCCCTCAGCACTCCCCAGCTCCCCTACAGCCTCGGCATAGGGGCCAGATGCTGCTGCCCACCCCCCGCCCACACACCCCACATACTGGCTCACACCCACCCACCGTGCCCCACCCACGCCACACTCAGTGCCTCGCGGGACATGCCCTGCCTCTCACTTTTTTTTCTCCCTACAAAGAAAGGATTTTTTCTCCCTCACTGTCTATTATCACCTCCATTTTGCAGGATTAAAAAATGAAGGTTAAAGTAATTAAGTTTACTACTTTTTATTATTGAAAATAGTTGAAACTAAGTTTCATATCAATTTTACCTGCCCCCAATATCAGAGAGATGCTCTTTCCGTTAAACACAATCACTCAGTACCCTCAGGCACACACACAAGTAAAATGCATGGACGGCTCAGCGGTGTCCTCATGCTACTTCCCCACAGGCTTCACGTGAGAAAATAGCAGGTATAGGCCTGGGCAGGCAATTTATAGACTTTTGTGTTCAAATGAGATGTTCTGGATACACATTCTGATTGCACTGGATTATATGTTCTGACTGGATAAGAGAAACCCCATAGACCAACTCTGATTGGTCAATCTGCACCAAATTTCTGCCCAGTCCTGCACCAGCCATTTACATTGTTGGAGCTTATCCTGAGGATTTCTCCATCTGCTCCCGTGGCTGTGTCTTGCGCACTGCAGATCTGCGTGGCTGGATTCATAGTGACCAGCACTGCCTCAACCCACTGGGCATGGAACTTTGCATCCTACAGCGAATGGAAGGCCTGGAAGGAGTCAGCTGGCATAAGGGAGGGACCTGGAGCTGAATGGTGGGGTGCAGTGAGTGGCCCCAGGGGCTCCTTACTGGACTTGGCCCCAGTGAATGAACAAGAAGCTACTGGCTACGCTGGCATAGCCACTTGCTTCCACTGCCAGCCGCTGGTGACCCCACTCCCTCCATCTTCTGGCTGAAGAATTGCAAGAAGTTCCATGGAGAGCATCAGAGCATCACATCAGGACATCAAGGATTCATGCTGTTCTCAAGTGTGTACACGGTGATTCACTTGTTAAGCATCAGAAGCAACTCGAGCACATTCACAGCACCAGCTTCTCCCCAAGAACCTCCCCACAGAAAAGGGCCACCTAGGCTATCCTGCCGCTGATCATCCCCAGGCAACCAATGAGGAGTACTTGAATTTTTTTTTTTAAGAGACGGGGGTCTCGCCATGTTGGCCAGGCTGAAGTGCAGTGGCCTGAATTCACAGGTGTGATCATAGCGCACTACAGCCTCCAACTCTTGCGCTGAAGTGATCCTCCCACCTCAGCTTCCCAAGTAGCTGGAACCACAGCATAAGCTGTAACCATGACTAAAGTAGGCTCTGCACCTGAAGTGAAGGAGGACTCTGACCAGTTAGGAGCAGATGTAACCAAGGAGCAACCTAAAGAAGGAGCAGCAAACCAGCAGAATCAGTCGTCCGATGCAGAGGAGGGGAAAGGTTCCCAGTCTTCTCCTGCAGCTGAAAGCCAAGTAGTGTATGCTGCCAGTAGAGACAGAGGGTGCCATCTGTGGGAAGGGGTATTGCTTGATTTATACCCCCATGGCTTAAGAAACTAAAGTCATATACCTTATTAGTGGCCAAAGATGGAGGAGATAAAAAAGAACATACCCATGCTGTTGTGGAGGAACAGGTCTTGGATAAAGAGGAACCTTTTCTGGAAGAAGAGAGACAGGCCAAGGGTGATGCTGAAGAAGCAGCTTAGAGGAAGCAACTGGAGATTAAGGTTGAAGTCAAGGAAGAAAAACCTTCCGTGAGCAGAGCTGAGACACAGCCTGCTGAATTAGTAAGTAAGGAGAGAGAATGTAAAGGAAATACAGGAGGACAAATCAGAAGGAGCAGCAGCAAAAAGAGAGCCAAGGAAGTGCAGACCAGTGAGCTCAAAGCAGAGAAGGTCTCTCAAAAAGCCACTGGGAAGACCAAAACTGTCTACTGTAAAATGATCTTAGATGGCACCGAATACAGCTGTGACCTGGAGAAATGTGCTAAGGGACAAGTGTTATTTGACAAAGTGTGTGAACACCTCAATCTCTTAGAGAAGGACCATTTTGGACTTATGTTTCAGGAAAACACTGAGAAGAAAAACTGGCTAGATCCTGCAAAAAAAATAAAGAGACAACAGTGAACTATTCCCTGGCTGTTCACTTTTAATGTGAAATTTTATCCTCGTTACCATTTTCAATTGACTGAAGATATCACCAGATACTTGTTTTGCCTTCAGCTCTAGCAGGACATCACCTCTGGCCACCTGCCCTGCTCCATTGTTTCATGCCCTCCTGGGATCCTACACACTGCAGGCTGAACTTGGAGACTATGACCCAGAAGTTCTTCGCAGTGCTGACCTCAGTGACTACTAGTTTGTCCCCACACAGACTAAGGAGCTGGAAGAGGTGGTGGCAGAGTTGTACAAAACCCACAGGGGCTTGTCTCCAGTGCAAGCTGATTATCAGTTCATAGGCGATGCAAGGAGACTTCCCATGTATGGTGTTGACCTACATAATGCCAAGGACTCAGGAGGCGTGGACTTCAAGCTGGGCATGTGTGCTGACGGCCTCCTCATTTACAAACACGGGCTGAGTCTCTATCATTTGGCTTGGCCAAAAATCTTGAAAATTTCCTACATGCTCAGTAACTTCTATATTAGATTTAGGCCTGCTGAGATGGAACAGTTTGAGGGCACCGTTAGATTCAAACTGCCAAACTACTGGGCAGCGAGAAGGTTACGGAAAATGTTCGGGGAGCATTACACTTTCTACAGGGTTCAACAGCCACCAAAGGCCAAGTTCCTGATCTTAAGGTCCAAATTCCACCACAATGGCTGCACCCAAGCACAGACCCTCCAGGCAAGCACCCTGATAGATAGGCCAGCACCACACTTTGAGCGCACGTCTAGTAAACGGGTCTCCAGGATTCTTGATGGAGCTCTAATTGGCATTGTGGACCACGGTCTTACGAAGGATTATCCTGTCTCTCCTGGGGTGATTTCAGCACATGGCCCTGACGTTGTCAGCACTGCTATGGTACAAGATGGGGACAGCAGGAGGGAAGGGAGAAGCCCAGCTAAAGCCCCACATTTGCAATTCATTGAAGGAAAGCCATCAGTGGTAAAAACAGAGATGGTAATAATTTCTGATGCCTCACAAAGGACTAAAATCTCCAACAAGCAAGTCCCCATTATTCAAACTGAGACCAAAACCATCAGACAGATAGCGAGGCTGGTGGTGATTCGGGCACATTACCAATCGCATAAATCATCACACCTGAGTCCATGTCCACAACCACCACCACACGCATCACCAGGACTGGAAAATGGCGTGTGTGAAACAAGAACCGACAAACGCATCATGGTCACAGGAGATGCAGATATTGATCATGACCAGATAAAGAAGGTGTTGGCTCAAGTGATCAGAGAGACCAGAGAGCAGCACCCTGGCACAGTGATCAGAAGTATGTTCAAATAAAAGGAAGAGAAAGAGGAAGACTAAAGTAAGAAAGTCATTTTTAAAACAACATTCAACTTTTTGAACCTGAAGCATTTTGACCATTCTGAGTCTTAATGCCACATGCTACGAATGGTAACAATGACCAGAAGCCTGAAGAATTAAAATGCCAGCACCAAACCTCACCTTAACAGTTCTGGTCTACATAGTTCTCACCCATTTTAGTATATTGTTTTGTTTTATAGCCACTTTTAAATATTCTTAGTTCTTTCCTTTTTTTAATTAAGGGGCTTTGTTTTTGTTTCCTGTTTACTTTGTATAACTACCTGCTTTTTATGGCTCATTTTGATTAAAGGACAGTGAACAAGGCCAGCCACGCTGGTAGGTGTTGCTCAATTGAACAGGTGCTGTTGTGCGGAAAGGAAACTCTGCGACTAATTTAGGTAGTGCCTTTCCTTCTGCCAGATTCTTTCCATGGAATTCTTACAGTAAACATTTATGGAGTTTTCCAATGGCAGTAAATATACTGTATGAGAAAATATTAATACAGATTAAAAGCATTTCTTACATTTTGAAAATTTTCTAAGATGTTTGAGAATTTCACTGGGACTATTTTTCATATTGGACCCTTTCCAGTCCTGTGACTTTTTACTTATTAATTGTATTGAACATTTTTCCCTTGCTTTTGATCCTATGTATAGTTATGATGCCAAAATAGATTTATAGCAGCTTCAAGTTGTATTAAATGATATTTTTGTTTTCTGTAATACTGTTACAAAATAAAGTTTGTTTATTCTTGAAAAAAATAAAATAAAATGTATACACCTGCCTTATTCAGCAGAAATTGTTCTAGCCTACCAGAAATAAGTGAATCCTAAAAAAATTCACCTATTTGGGCAGGACTCCAAAATATCTAAATTTTATTCATCACTAAGAATAGACCATAATATTTGATAATAAAATATGTCATAGAACCACACTTAGATTAGAGCGTTCCTCACTCCAATTCTACACTTTTTTCCCTACACAAAGACCCTCTCTACCATATAGTAACGAGTCCCTTCTAGATGATATTGTAAAGCTATTTGCCAGAAACTAACTCCCTAACTTCTGAATCATTACAGAAAACTCTAATTATTAAAAATACCTAAGGGTCAAAACTTGTCTGGTGACTTTCAGATGCTCTCGTTCACGACTATGTTCACCACCTGTTAAATTATCATTCTGCTAAGAATCTCTCTCTACCTTACACATCCTAGGACAGAACTTCTAAGCTATCTGCAACTCTTGGCACCCTCTGCTGGACATCTCTGGGAGAAGAAGTTTGTTTTTCCTTCCAGTGTCAGTGGATTTGCCGTAATGCCCTCAAGGCCAGGCAAACAGAGAATCACTGGATGAACAAAGGCTTAGTTTGGGGAACCCTCCACCCCACCCTTTTGGAAAGGTAGGAGGCAGAGATTATAAGGGAAAGATGCAGTACCATACTATTAATTTTTAATATAAACTCCAAAAAGGCAGAGAGTTTTGTCTGTTTTTTCCAATGACACAGTCTAAGTATCCAGAAGAGAGCCTGGCACACAGCAGACGCTCAGTGGACATTTGCTGAATGAGCTGTATTCTACATTCTATATTACTATTAGCAGTAGAGGAATTTTTGCCAGATTAGAATTTACTGAAGATACCAGTTTCACCTATAGCAAAGACTGCTGCTAGAGTACCTTTCCCTGGGATATGAGAATTCCTCGTAGAGTGTCAAACCCGACTGAAGGCCCGAGCCCGGTTTCGTCGAGAGAGCCCTCCAGGTCGAACATGGGGATGCAGGGACAGAAGAGCTCCGAGATGTGATGCAGCAGCAGCAGCCGGTTCCTCAGTGCCAGGATGGGGATCTCCTGCAGGTGATTGTACTCCATGGGGACCTGAGACATTGGAACCACAGGAAGTCAACACAGGGACCAAACACACAGATAAGCCACAGTTTGGAATCCACTTAGGGTTCTGAAAATAATCTTCTCAAAAACAGAAAAGCATTACGATTTCTGAGTTTGGTTTGCAAAACCTCGCATGTTACTTTTAGAATAATAATCTGGCCAGTCTGTTTGAGCCAAGTAATGTGAACCAAGGAAAATGCTTTAAAAAATTACCCTACAGAAACATATTTACTAAGAAACATGTGAGCCATGTACTATTAGAACAGTTTTGTGTAGTTTATAAGATGAAGAATAGGCAGTGGCATAGTGATACACATAAATTGTTGGTTGGCATGAACGTTAAGATTCTTAGAAGCATTGTTTTATAACATTATGAACTGGAATTATTTTCACTGAGACAGCTCTGTAAATATGCAATGAAAGAATGAAGTGGGGAGGGGGGGTTATGCCCAATTCGACACACGGGCAGTGACTGTCACACCTCGCCCACCTTCTCCCCCACGTGGCCCACCCAGCACTGACCTGTGCGGGGAGCTTGCCAGCACTTGCGGGCTTGCTGGTCGACCAGGCGAGGGTGTGTGCTGAGCCGCAGGCCACACGGTTGACCTTCTTACCCTGAAGGGCAGCTACCAACCGAGGCCTCTGGATAGCATTTGTTGTTCCATCTCCTAGTTGTCCCTCGTCATTGTCACCCCACGTGTAAACTTCACCTGAATAAAGCAAACTTAGAATAAGAGCTTCTATACCAGGACCAAGGAATGCACAAATGCCAATGTCTTCCCATCACAAACACTATCAAGTTCACTGCCCTTTGACTGGGTATTGGCGGTCACCTCTCTAAAGGTCAACTTCACCTGTGACCTAGATGTGAATACACTCTAATCACACATCCAAAGGGGCAAGCATATTTCCTGAGTCTCTCCACAGCTCCCAGTCTTAAAAATCCAACAGTATTAGTTCACAGGACTAGGCACGTAACTGAAGCAGTTCTCAATCAGAACAAATAATATTAAAACAGATGGGAATATCCCAACAACCCAGATTGTTCCTGCATGATAAAGGGAGGAGGAAAAGTCGGTTTTTAGATAAATAAAAATTCATGTTTTTAAAGGAACATGTAGTTCTTCCAATTCATATCCTAAACCTAAGACCCACCATTCACAAGAATCATCATACTTTCCAGTGTGCCATGCTGAGCCCCATCCATGAAATACCACCACAGGCCGGGTACAGTGGCTCATGCCTGCAATTCCAGCACTTTAGGAGACCAAGGTGGAAGGACTGCTTGAGACCAGGTGTTTGCGACTAGCCTAGGCAACACAGTGAGACCCCATCTCTACAAAAAGTAAAAAAAATTATCTGCGTGTGGTGGCATGCACCTGTATTCCCAGCTACTCGGGAGGCTGAGGAAAGAGGATGGCTTGAGCCCAGAAGTTGGAGGTCACAGTGAGCTGTGATCATGCCACTGCACTCTAGAACCTGGGCAACAAGAGTGAGACCTGTCTCTAAAAAAAAGAAATACCACCATAAAAATTTTAAGGGTTAGGTCACTGGTGACTAAATAGAATGAGGTTTATGTTCACTGGAGACCTTACTAGCCTTGTCAAATCCAGAAGATTCCTCGGGGTGTTGTGCAGCCAGCAGCCACTACTCTGGGAAGATGATGCCTACATGATCAAGGGCAGGGTGTGCTCTCCCGCCCTGTCCTGCTCTCAACAGTTCAGTCCTAAAGCCACAGGGTGGGTGTCAGAGCACGAGCAAGGTGAGGCAGGAGTCTCCACAAAGGCAAAGCTGGATGCAGTGACTCAGAGTCAGAGGGTGAGGATGCTTCCGCACACGATGGCCCAGCAGGGGAGTCAGCCAGCACCTCCACAAGTGGAGCAGCCCTGAGTGAGGTGCAGACCCACACAGGGGAGAGGGCAAAGGCAGCAACAGGACACTGGGCACATACAAGAGCAGTGGCCAAATCACTACATTAGGGATAAAGGGATCCAGGTTTATCACCAACAGTGACAGGGGCTACAGTGTGAAATGAACCCTGTAGTACTCAAGTGGACTAGGGGTACTGGTGTGAACTCATAATTTTCAACATACACATACAGACACAGATAAACATAAAATGTAAATTCGTGTATTGTTTGCATACATATTCCCTGGCTCTGTCCACTGAGGAGGCCTGGGGAGCAGTGACACCCCAATAGCAATGAGCACACCTATCACCCAGATCTTGTCTTCTAAATGCCATTCTCCTCTGAAGACACCCTGGGTCCTCAGGGAAATGGTCAATTCTAAGCACAGGGCATACAGGGGACAAGATGAGCCTCGACCATCTTCTTGTGCCAGAGCAAGAAGTACTCAAAGAATGACACGGACACATCAGAAGGAGATGAAGCCAGCCACAAGGGCACAATTTCAGCATCAAAATAAATAGTAACATATTGTACATAACCCATTGAATAAATCAGGAAACCATGATTCCCACACACATATAAACACATCGATGAATAAATAAAAAGTTGGATGAGAAAGAGGTATTTAAATGGATTGAGATTTCCCTACTAAATACTTATTAATTAGAAAGAATGTTCGCAGTGGAAAAGCCTGGTAGGTACAACTTAACCAAAGGACTGAAGTTAACACCATCAGCAACAGAACAAAGAGAAACTGCATGTCACCTGCAAGGATGAATTAAGAATATCAAAGACGCACAACCTGAATCTACTAAGGAAACATCGAAAACCCTAAATTGAGGAATATACCACAAAATAACCAGCCTTCAAAGTATCAAGGTCCAAAAAGCCCAGGAAGACTGAGAAATTGTTACAGGATGATGCCAGGGAAGTCTGAGAGAGTGTCACATGATGTCACCAGGGAAGACTGAGGAAGAGTCACACAATGACACCCAGGGAAGACTGAGGAAGTGTCACACAATGACACCCAGGGAAGACCAGGGACGTGTAACAGCACAGAGGGGATGAGAAGGTGACAGCTAACTGTGACCTGTGTGGTGCACTGTGAACGGGAGTAAGGACAAGTGTGAATGTTTGTCTGGACGGCTGTGCTGTCATCCTACAGCAGTGTCCCTGTTTGTAGAAATACACTCCGCTATCCAGGGTATGGGCATCAGGACAGCAACTAACTCACATGGATCAGATAAAGGTCTTGTAATGTACTTCTAACTGTTTTGCTTCCAACTAATTTTAATTCAAAAATTAAAAGAATATTAACCAAATAAAAAGTGTGCTGTAAGTTCTTGATGAAGAACTACAATGTCTTTCCATCACAGGCCATAAAAGTTCCTTATTCATATATGACGCTCTTTAATCAATGAATGATTAAAGGGTACAGGTTTATAAATAATTTTCTAAAGGCTTTAAAAGGAAGCAAAATTTTGGGAATGTTTTAATGCAAGATGGCACATACATTTATTATCTTTCGGTTCTGTAGGTCAGAACTCCAACATGGGTCTCACTTCCTGGGGGCCCCAAGGGAGAGTTTCCTCGCTCATTAGGCCACTGGCAGGATTCACTTCTTCGCAGGACTTAGGTCCAGCTTCCTTGCTGGCTGTCAGCTATTCCCAGTTCCAGAGGCCACCCCATGCCCTGGCTCCATGCCATCTTGAAAGCCAGTGGTGGAGGGCAGAGAGCCTCTCTCACTCTGAAAATCTCTCCCATGGCCTCTTCCGTCACATCTCTGACTGACTCTTCTGCCTTCTTTTCTGACTGAAGGATCTGTGTGATACACTGAGCATATCCAGTAATCCAGAATAATTTCCACATCATAAAGTCAGCTGACTAGCAACCTTAATTCCATCTCAATGTCCCTTTTGCCACTGTGTCAGGGTCCCTAAGACTACCCCCAGGCTCTTAAAAATGGTCATAATAGTAAATTTTATGTAATATATATGTACCACAATAAAGAAGTAAAAGAAAATACCAATGAGAAGTAAACTATGAAAATATTATTAGTAACTCAAGTATCTGAGACTCAAACTGTATCAAATAGTCAGGCTCCCCAAGACCCCCCAGGCTCTGTGATCCACTGAGGACTTGCAGGACTCAGCATACAGTCACACTCACAGCTACGATTTATTACAGCAACAGGACACAAAACAAAACCAGCACAGGGAAAGGGAACTTGGGGAAAAGTCTGGGGGAAACCAGGCTCAACTTCCAGAGTCCTCCTAGTGGAGTCACACGGGACACACTTAATTCCCCAGCACCGAGCTGTGGTGACACCTGTGAAGTGTTACCAGGGAAGCTGGTTAGAGACTCGATGCCCAGGGTTTCCACTGGGGTGATCACGCAGCCACCCTCTGCCCGGCAGGTACCAAATTCCAGATCCCAGAGGAAGGCAGGTTTCAGCACAGACCATGCTGTTTGTACAGACAGATCAGGCACAGTGGGACACACTTATCACCTAGGGAACAGAGGAGCCCTCCTGAAATCCAGGTTCCCAGATGTCTGCCGAGGGCCGACCCTGCAGCCAGCCTGTCTGAGGACACAGCTCAGACCGGCTGTTAGCTCTGTTCTGCACACAGCTCCATAAATAAACATATTCACAGGTGTAACAGCAGGGGCTGAAGACGACAGGGCCAAAACCCTACTGACCGCAGATGAACTCTGAGGACACAGCCTATGGCCCAGCACCTCACTCCTTTTTACAGCTGCACATGTTATCCTGGAGCAGCACTCTTAGAGTCCCAGGCCTTGGTCTTGCAGCACAACCCCCACCCCTGACCTACCGTCCTCTGTGCAGCACACACAGTGCAGGGAGCCAGTGGCAATGGCGATGACTTTCTTCCCCTGCAGCCCTTGAACCTGCCGAGGTCTTCGAACATGGTCATCAGATCCATGGCCCAGCCTGTGATAATCACCTTTGCCCCTGCACACAAAGGAAAGATGGAGCCTCAAGGTAAGGTCATCTCATTTAACACCCCGCCCACCCCCTTCTTCAGGATGCAACTACAGCCTGCCATGGAAGCTACATTCCAATCTACGAAAAGGCAGTTACAAAACTCCAATTAAAAATCTGGTTTTGGTGGGATTAAACAAACAGAATCTTGCATACCATGTATAAACAGCTCCAGATTTAGTAAGAGCCACTGAAAACTGGGATCCACATTCCACTTTAACCACTCCCAGGCCTGTAAGAGAATCAATCTAGAAGAGGAAAAGGCTCAGTTAGATGGACTCCATCAAGGCACTGCAGACCGAGATTTAGAAAGAATTCTGAAACCCATACCCATGTTGAATAGTTAGCACAACTTAAAATGATACTCCACTTAATCTCAGCACTCCCAGGAGGTAAGCAAGACCACGACTGTGGGCACAGCTGCTGACATGCCATGGCGGGTGGGACCCAGCGCATGGCACTGGAAATGGGATGCTATGCAGGTGAGGTCTGCAAGCCTTTCCCCCAGAATGGACTCTCCCGATTTTATCTTTCTGCACAGCCGCTCCATTCTCCGGCAACCCCTGGGCCTCCGGGGAAGCTGATCAGAGACTCTAAGCAGGGAAGCTGGTTAGAGACTCCATGCCCAGGGTTTCCACTGGGGCTGATCACACAGCCACCCTCTGCCCGGCAAGTACCAAATTCCAGACCCCAGAGGAAGGCAGGTTTCAGCACAGACCACGCTGTTTGTATAGACAGATCAGGCAGAGTGGGACACACTTATCACCTAGGGAACAGAAGAGCCCTCCTGAAATCCAGTCCTGGAACCCGCCTCTACCCTGCACACTTGGGTCCATGTCCTGCACATCCAGGGGTCCTACTGGGCTCACTTACAAACCCTGCTCCTTACTGACACTGTGACTGTTCTCATAACTAACCAAGTTCTCATGTTCAATTTGAAACATTAATCAACTAATAATTCATTCTCTTCCTGAGTTGTCACCTGGCCCCCGGCCCTACCACAATGGCATTGGTGATGTGCTCCTAACAGCCCCTCCCGACACCCAGCATTCTACTCCTCGAAGGTGCAAAGCTTTTGTATAAAGCCTTCCTTAGCTTAAGAAAATCCACAGATCATTTTTCATAAACATAGGAAGGAACCCTTTTTAACCTGTAACGTGTTTAAAACTCAAGGAGGAGGCCACAGCCACAGCTGTGGGCACAGGGAGATACAGTGAGCCCTCCAGGTGACGTCTTCCCCTCCAGCCCGTATGTGGCCAACAGCTGCTGTAATGAGCAACACGGCTCCAGGAAGAAAAGATGCATGGTTGGGCCCAGGCTCTTCCCCCATCTGAGGAGCTTCTGGGGGTCAGAGTCAGCCCCAGGGGCGCCTGCGCAACACGCAGCTCTGTATCCCACACCTGCAATCCCAGAGCCCAGCAAGGGAGGATGCCGAGCAGAGGTGGGTTCCAGTTTCCTCTCACGGCACCCCGGCCCCCAGGTCCGTGGCAGAGTACCTCAGCTGCACAACACCGTAGCATCCACCAATGCAGGCCACTGAGCTCTAAGTACAAGGTCTAAACACACTGATTCACCTAACCTCTACCAAACACCCATTTACAAGGGCGAAAGACCGTCTGGCAAAGTTCAGAAAGTGCCCAGAGTCCCTCCGCTCATGTGGAGCAAAGAATCAACGCCCCTGAAGGCCTGCGGATTCAGGGAGCCGCGCAGCCTCTTCCCGGCTCCTCTCAGGATGCCCACCCGAGGCAGCCTCAGGCCGACCCAGATGCAATCCTTTTGGCAAGTCCTGCTACATCCCATAGCTTGTGACGTGGCATCTGTGCACCTCTATAAACTGAAAAAAGTGTGCACAATGTGTTATCCTCTTCCTCAAAGAGGTCTACACGCTAAATAAAGCTGCAGGCTCTGCGGCACCCTGCTGCGTCACATGCATCTCCCAGGACAGCACAACAGCATTTAAAATATCTTCATGTCTTTGGGCCCTTCACTTACTTTTTACCCAATTACCCATTATATTTTCTGGAAAGAAGGTAAAGATGAGGTTAAAATGCTTCTGAGAAGCGCACAGAGGGGGACAGTAATGGTGGCTCTGAGGGCCCTTAGGGGCCCTAAGGGACCAGCACCTGGAGCAACCTGACGACCAATCTGGGAGAGGGGCGGGCAAGGTGCAAATAGGAAATACCTTCATCGGCACTTTGCAGCCGTCACTGCCTCCTCTGCCGAGCTTGCCATAGTCCCCGTCCCCCCAGGACCAGACAGTGTCGTCATCCGTGAGGCAGAGAGTCTGGGCATCGCCACTGCCACAGGCAATGTCAACCACGCGGTGGCCCTGCAGCGCCTCCACCTTCAGAGAAAGGGACGCGGGTCAGCTGAGCACAACACAAAGGAGGCTTACCCAAGGAGCAGGCTTATCCAAGAACAATTCGTTCTTGCTTTATGGGGGTGCCTCCTTCAAGCCTTTATAAAGAAGAGCTATTTTTAATAATGCTATAAGACAAAAGAGAAAACACCTTCCTCTGTTTGAACTACACACAGCTAAACTGCAGGAGGCAGGTATGAGCATCTCTGAAGAGCCAATCCTACACCACCATGAAGACTGTTTATTCATTCCTTTGCGTCACGCAAAATATGGTGGGCCTTCTAGGAGCCAAAGCATTTTGCTAGATGCCAAGCAATATTTACCATTATATATAAAAGGGATGTTTCAAATATTATCCTTTTTAAATGACTCATGGAAGGTATATGTTCAAAGATGGTTTTTATTTCCACCAAAAAGAAAACCTGCTTATAACTAGTGAGGTTTGACCATCAACTCTAAAACTAAAAAGAATCTGAAACAGGAAATACTTCGCCTTTTTAAAATCGTAATCACAATGGCAAACTGCCACATCCCATTTCAACAGTGAGGAGTAAGCAGCCTCTGGAGCCTCTAGATATGGCGACTTCTCACCAGCTTTGGCTTTAACTGGTCCTCACTGTCGCTGTGCCCCAGGCGGCCATACCGGCCCTTGCCCCACGTGTATAGGTCCCCAGCAGCCGTGACACAGGCACTGTGGGCTCCGCCGGCAGCAACGTCAACCACTTCAATTCCTCTCAGAGACTCAATGACGCGAGGGCGGTCACATGGACTGCAAAAAAGTCACCAAATATAAGTGAAGTACATTTTTATTCTTAAATATTCTTAATCTTATTAATACTAGGTTTTTGTTTGCTGTTCATTTATTCAACATACACCTCTCCGTCTACATCCTCCCAATCAATTAATTGTTAAATCAGTCAAGAAGAATCATTCAGACTTGAACTAAAAATTCCACCGCTTTCTGCCTATATCCCTTCACCAGGTACCCGGATGCCAGAGGTAGGGCGTTCACAGCTCTAAATCAGGGTCTGTAAAACTACAACCTACACTGGGCCAAGTCCAACCCATGGACTGTTTTTCAAAGGTCTATGAGCTGAGAATGGGTTTTACATTTTTAAAAGGTTGTAAAAAAAAAAAAAAAAGTCCAAGGAATCGAATCATATGTAATTCCTAAAATATTTTCTATATGGCCCTTTTAGAAATAGTCTGCCTGCTCCCCCATAAATCAACAATTTACTTAAGAAGTTTTAACAAATGAATATCACTAGCCTACGATGTGGCGAGCACTGATGACAAACTTGTTTGTTTTCTTATTATTGAGTTTTGAAAGCTCTTTATATATTTTGGATATCAGACTTTAGTCAGATCATATGATTGTGAATATCCTTCCTGGTCTGTGGCATGTCTTTTCAATCTCTTCATAGTGTCTGTCAAAGAACATTCATACTTTTAAGGAAGTTCAATTTATCATATTTTGCTTTAATGGTTCATGCTTTTGGAGTTCTATCTAGAAATCTGTCTGACCTAAGGTGACAAAAGTTTTCTCATGTTTTGCTCCAGAAGTTTTTAGTTTCAGGTTTTACATTTATGGCTATGATTCATTTTGAATTAATGTTTGGATATAGTTCAAGGTATGAATTTAAGTTCATTTCTTACCATAAGGTTATCCAATTATTCAAAACCATTTGTTGAAAAGATTTTTCTCCAATGAATTAATTGCCCTTGCATTTTTATAAATTGCATGTTGAAACTTGTGAATAGTTTCCCTTTTTTCACACTCATCGTCACTATCTGTGAGTCTATTCCTGGACTCCCTATTCTGCTCCATTGATGAATCTTTCTCTCTCTCTTGATGCCAACACTATATACTGTCTTGATTACGTAGTTCTGAAATAAGGCTGGAAGTCAGGTAGTATACATTTTCCAACTTTGTTCTTCATTTTCAAAGTTTGCATTTCCATTTGAATTTTATAATAAGCCTGTCAATTTCTATAGAAATCTTGATTGGGAAAATTTTGAATCTAGATTAATTTGGGGATAACTGACAAACTAACAATACTGCGTCTTCTGATCCATGAACATAGTAGGCCCCTCCATGACTTTAGGTCTTTTAAAAATTCTTTCAGTTTTCTGTCTATAGGTCATCCACATTTTTTGGTTAGATTATTCTTTTAGTATTTCAATTTTGGGAAGAGGGTATTATAAATAGTATTTTAAAATTTTACTTTCTGATTACATGTATGTATATGTATATAGACAGATGACTTATTTATTGATCTTCTATCCTGCAACACTGCTAACCTCACTTACCAGCTCTAGTAGCTTTTTTGCAGATACCAGCAGATTCTCTGGATGAATAATGTTATCTGCAAGTAAAGGTGGCTTTAATTCTCTTTCCTATTTGGATGCCTCTTAGTTCTTTGTATTGCTATACTGTACTCACTAAACCCAATACTGAATAGAAGTATTGATAGTAGACATCCTTATCTTGATCCTGAACTTAGAGGGAAAGCTTTCAGTCTGTCACAATTAAGTACGATGTAAACTCTAGGTTTAACATAGATGTCCTTTACCAGGTTAAAGAAGATGCTCTTTTACTCCTAGACTGCTCAAAGATTTTATCAGAAATGGATATTGGAGTTTGCCAAATGCTTCTTTCCTTCTTCATCTTCTAAGATGATCATATGGTTTTCTTTTTTACGTTGATTCACTTTCTAATGTTAGACCAAACTTGCAATTTCTGGCATAAATATCCCACTTGGCGACACTGTATTATCCTTTTATATATTGCTGGATTCGATTTACTAAAACATTAAGAATTTTTACATCTATGTTCATTAAGAACATTGGCTTGTATTTTTCTAATAATATCTGAGTCTGGTTTTGATATAACAGTAAAGCTATCATCAGAAAATGAGTTGGTGACAATTCCCTCCTCTTCAGTTTTCTGAAAAAGTTTGTGAAGAATTGGTATCATCTATTAGTTACATGTCTGTTAGAAATCACCAGTCATCTGGTCCTAAATGTTTGTTTGCAGGAAATTTAACTTCTTAGATACATGGCTATTCACTTAGGTCATCTATTTCTTCTTGAGTGAGCTTTGAAAAGAGTATGTCTTTTGAGGAATTTGTCTATTTCATCTAAAAAGTCAATCTGTTGGCATAAAGTTGCTCATTATATTTCATTATCTTTTGATATCTGTATACTCTGCAGTGATGAAAAATCCCCCATTCCTAATATTCCTATAATTAGTACTCTTCTCCTTTTTTCTTGATCAGTCTAAATAGAGGTTTTATTGATTATACTGACCTTCTCAAAGAACCAATTTTTGTTTCCTTTGATTTTCTCTATTGTTGTTCTCTTTTCTGTGTTATGGATTCCTGCTCTGATCTTTCTTATTCTCTTTCTTCTGCTTACTTTGGGTTGTATTTATCTTTTCTAGTGTAGTTTCTTAAGATGGACACTAAGGTTATGGTTTGGAGACCAATTTTCTTTTTTAAAATGTGCATATCAGCTGGATGTGGTGGCTCATGCCTGTAATCCTAGTACTTTGGGAGACCCAGGCAGGAGGACTGCTTGAGGCCAGGAGCTTGAGAACAGTCTAAGCAACATAATGGGACCCCATCTCTACAAAAAAATAGGAAACTTAGCTGAGCATGGTGGTATACACCTGTAGTCCCAGCCAGTTGGGAGGCTGGGGCAGGAGAATCACTTGAGCCCAGGAGTTTGAGGTTGCAGTGAGCTATGATCATGCAACTACCTTCATGCTCAGGCAAAAGTTAAGCAAGACCCTGTCTCCAAAAAAAAAACAAAATCAAAACCACTTCATGCTATAAATTTCCTTCTAAGTACTGCTTTTTCTGTATCCCACATTTTGATATTCGTAAGTTGTTTGCATTTTCACTCTGTTCAAAATTATTTCTAATTTACCTTCTGATTCATTCCTTGACCCATCAGTTATTTAGAGATGTTTTACTTTATAAATATTGAGGAGATTTCCCAGAGATCTGTTTGTTATTGATTTCAAACTTAATTTCACTGTGGACAGAGAACATATTTTGTATAACTTGAATCATTTTGGTGTATAAGATTTGTTTTATGGTCCAATTTGTGGTCTATATTGGTAGATGGTCCAGGTGTACTTAAAAAAATGTACTATTTATTTGTCTAGTAGAGTGTTCTAAAAATGTCAATTAGGTCAAGTTAGTTGATACAATTGTTCAAATCTATCCCTTACAGATTTTTTATCTATTTGTTCTATCAATTATTGAGGGAGGAGCATTAAAATCTCCGACCATAATTGTGGATTTGTCTATTTCTCCTTGCAGTTCTATCACTTTTTACTGTCATGCATCTGGAAGGTCTATTATTAGGTATGTAAATGTTTAGGGTTATAACTGACTGCTTCATCATTACGAAACTACCCTTTTTATCCCTGTCAATATTCTTTGCTATGAAATCTATTTTGTATAACATTAATACAGGCATTTTAACTTTCTTCTGGTTAGTATTGGCATGGTATATATTTCCCCATCCTTTTGCTTTTAGCCCATTCTTGTGTCTATATTTAAAGTGGGATCCCTGCAGGCAACGTACTCGCCTTGTTTGTTTCCCATTTCTCAAAGAACACTGTACTTTGTTGCCTGATATCCAATGTCTTTGGGGCGCTTATTTCACATATTTTGTCTGGTGCTTTAGTTATTTCTAGGATAAGGAAGGCCCCTGTTACTCAAACTTTGCTGGTAATTCCTATTAATTTTTAAAAACTAGTGGGTTTGGTTCCTTTCTTTAAAGAATGCTATCACTGTGTGTCCTTTTCTCCTCACTCCATTTACAGTTTTAGTATCATGCATGTTACATAAAATACCAAATGTGATTCAGTGATGACGTGGGGGAGAAAGACAAAAAGAAGCTTCATACTTGCAAATCAAAACTCACAATTGATTTTTTTCTCCCAATAGAGGAGTCATATAGGTATAAGCCCACATATTGGCACATGAAACTATTTCTGCCAAATGAGTCATTAACATTATTTAAATATTGTAAATATTGTTCTGAAAGACAAAGTGCCAATACACTGTACCAGCATTAAAACAAACAAACAAAAGCAAAGGAAAACACAACATTGAAAATGATGTTTTCACGTAATACCTTCTGTTGCCATGCCCCAACTTCCCATCTTCTGCCTCACCCCAAGAGTAAACTTCTCCTTCTGAAGACAGGGCAAGGCAGTGCTTTCCTCCTGAGTTCACAGCTACTTTCTTAATAAACACATGCTGAATGGATTCAAGCAATGTTGGGGTAGATACCGACTCTGTCCCTCCAATTCCTAGTCTGCCACCTGCACCATACCCAGTGGCATACAGCTAAGACAAAAAAAGCAATAGCAACATCAGGTTTGTATCTAAATATCCCCTCTATTTAGTAATTAATAAACCAAATCAGTGCTCTAGACATTTTTACCACAGAGAAATGAAATTTAAAATTAAAAATCATAGGAATGCTTAAGACTTTATACATGCTATATTCAAAGCTCTGAAAATGAAAGAAAAACTTATTACCAGAAATCCAAAATTCACAAAGTGCATTTTCAAAATAAGGTCTTCTCTCTGAAACCATCTCCATTTTTGTCTAGAATACCAATTACAACTAATACCAAGAAAAACAAACAAAAAAATTAATTATCTACTATATATAAATCCCTGACAATACCCATAGAAAAACTGTAAATGTGTTTTCATATTTCAGCAAAGCAGCATATAAATCACACAATAGAAAACTTTTCTTTTTTCACTTTAAGTAAGTAATTGGGGATACAAAAATACCATTCATTTAAAAAGAAAAAAGGTCAGGCTGCCATTTCTAAATATAGGGCAAACATCTCTTCTGATAAAAACTTGACATGGTGTTTCATCTTGTTTTAAACATTTACAGACATGTTGCTGTACTGACACAATAGTAAGGAAACCACAAGGGCTAAAACCCAGGAAGTGAAACCAAAACTCAGGTGGATAAACGGGCCCCTAAGCCAGCTTCTCCTGGGAGGGTGTTGAAGATCTCCAGCACACAGGTAGGGTGCCAAGCCTCAAAGGAGACTCCCTGTAGAAAGGTAAGGCTCCAAAGGACAGCCCCCTCTGTGTGGCTG
Organism: Indri indri; assembly: GCA_004363605.1. Taxonomy (NCBI): domain Eukaryota; kingdom Metazoa; phylum Chordata; class Mammalia; order Primates; family Indriidae; genus Indri; species Indri indri. The sequence goes on along the minus strand of RJWJ010001656.1, from coordinate 31,311 downwards.
TAAATGAGAAGTAAGGACAACAAAGATGCCTTTCTCAATCTTGGCACTGAGGGGGAGACTCTCCTCTGAGAATCTGTAACTACAAAAGCTGACCCTCAAGTTGGTTTTCACTCTGACTTTATGCTACCTATGCTACTAAAATCCTTAGGTTGGTAATGTCCCAAGTTTATAAATTCTCTTTAGATAAGTGATTTCAAACCAGGTCTCGGGCTGGGTATGGTGGCTCATGTCTGTAATCCTAACACTTTGGGAGGCCGAGGCAGGAGGATCGCTTGAGCTCAGGAGTTCGAGACCAGCCTGAACAAGAGCGAGACCCCATCTCTACTAAAAACAGAAAAATTAGCTGGATGTAGTGGCACGCGCCTGTAGTCCCAGCTACTTGGGAGGCTGAGGCAGGAGGATCACTTGAGCCCAGGCGTTTGAGGTTACGGTGAGCTATGATGACACCACTGCACTCTAGTCGGGGAAACAGAGCAAGACTCTGTCTCGAAAACAAAACAAACAAACAAACAAACAAAAACCCAAAAAAAACTAGGCCTCAAAGAATTTCTATATAAAATTTTCTAAGGCAAATGGTCAGCTCATAATTTTAAAAATTCACATCATATAAAAGGAAAGAAGGCACCATGAGTGAGAGCCAACAGACTAATTAATGGTCTACTATTATGTTTAAAGAAATTAAAGCTTGAAAGTATGCCCAAGGAATAAGAAGAATATAAAATAAACAAAAGCAGAATTTCTAGAAATTGAAAAAAAATTGAAATTCAAAATTCATATGTATTAAACACAGCAGATTATACACAAGTGAACAAAAATTAGAGAACTGGAACGTTGATCTGAAGAAATTATCTAGTATATGGCACAGAAAAAGAGAAAAGGAAATATGAAAGAAGGATTAAAAGATACAAAGGAAAGAGCTTCTCACTCCAGCATCAGAGTTTTAAGTACAAATCATACAGAGAATATGGAAGAAGAAATAATAGAAAACAAATGTCCAGGAATTTACCACAATTATCAGAAGACCAATTCTCAAAGCCAGGACCCCATCCCACTCTTCAATCCCCCACCTCCTGGCAAACAGAACAAAACAAAAAAATAAACAAAAAAGGTAAGAAAAGTTAAGAGAAATTGACATCTAAATGTATCATAGTGAAATTGTCACCAAAAAAAGATCTTAAAAGCAGCTACAGAGAAAAGATTTATCATCTTTTTTGGGGTTGAAGTTAGTCTGACTGCTAACATCCCATTAGTATCCCAATTAGATAATGAAAGCCAAAAACCAGAAGAATAAAACATTTAATAGGCTGACTAAAAATAATTATCAACTGAAAATTTTATACTCTGAACAGGAGTTGGTAAATTACAACCCACAGGCCAAACTGGGCCCATCACCCGTTTTTTTTAAATAAAGTTTTATTGGAACACAGTACACCTATTCATTTATATTATGCCATGGCTTCTTTGTAGTAGCGAAAGAAATAAAATGGCTCACAAAGCCAAAAACACGATTCCTTTATAGGAAATGTTTGCCAACCCCTACCCTAGAAAAAGGGCAAAATAAAGATATTTTCAAAGAAGCCAACAAAAATAATTGGAGAATTAACCAACAAAAGACCCTCCCAAAAGGAAATTGAAAAAGATATGCTCAAAGTAGAAGGAAAATGATTGCAGATACAGGTTTGAGATGTAAGAAATAATGGTGAGCAAAGATGATTCACAAGAGGAGGTCAAAATATCCCCATTAACAGGAATCTAGAAGAAGTTGATTCCACCCTCATGGATGATTTTGAGGGGTTCAAAAGACTTCAGTGGAGGAAGTCACTGCAGATGTGGTAAAAAAGAGCAAGAAAACTATTAATAGATTTAGATGTGGAGCCTGAAGGTGTGCCTGAATTGTTGCAATCTCACGATGAACAAAGGAGGAGTTGTTTCTTACGGATGAGCAAAGAAAGTGGTTTCTTAAGATGAATTCTACTCCTTCCCAGTGAAGACACTGAGAACATTGTTGAAATGACAACAAGGGATTTAGAATATTCTGTAAACTTAGTTGAGCAAGCAGCAGCAGGGTTTGAGAGGATTGACTCCAATTTTGAAAGAAGTTCTGCTATGAGTAAAATGCTATCAAACAGCATCACATGCTACAGAGAAATCTTTTGTGAAAGGAAGAGTCAAATCTATGTGGCAAACTTCACTGTTGTCTTATTTTAAGAAATTGCCGCAGCCACCCTAGCCTTCAGCAACCATCACCCTGATCAGTCAGCAGCCAATGTCGAGGCAAGACCCTCCACCAGCAAAAAGATGAAGACTCGCTGAAGGCTCAGATGATCATTAACATTTTTTAGCAATAAAGTAATTTTTAATTAAGGTATGTACATTGTTTTTTTAGATGTAATGCTACTAATGTAACATTGACTAGAGCATGGTGCAAACATAACTTTTATATGTACTGGGAAACCAAAAGATTCGTGTGACTTGCTTTATTATGATATTCACTTTATTTTGGTGTTCTGGAACCAAACCCTAAGGTAGGCCTCTAATGCCCTCTCCTTGAATGTGGGCTGGACAACAGAGATGAAGCATCACTTCTGTGATTCAGTTACACAGGACCACAACTTCCGTCCCACTACCTCATCTCTCTCTCTGTTGCTCCCTCCTGCCTCTTCTTTATCTCACTGATGCTGCCAGCTGCCAGACTGTGAGATGTCCTCTGGACACATGGCAAAGAACTGAGCAAGGGCAGCCTCTGCAACAGTTCATGAGGGACTGAGGCCTTAGCCCAATGGTCCATAAGGAACTGAATCCTTCCTTGTACGGCCTCAAGACAACTGTAGCCCAGTGAGAGATTCTGAGCTGGAGGACTGACCTACAGCCACCTTCAGGGGTCCTGACCCAGAGAAACTGAGAGATTATAAGTGTGTATTGTCTTCAGTTAAACAGATAGCTAATTCAGTACCAAAATGAGACAAAGAGTGTATAAGACAGAAACATTACATGATGGTGTCTCCCTCATGAACTTGGATCTCCCAAAATCTAAACAAAGTAAGTGCAAACATAAACCAAAACTGTATAAAACATACCCTGACTACACCGGGTTTTTCCAAAGAATGCAAGCTTGTTTAATACGGGAAAACCAATGAATCCAATTCACTACATCAATCCACTAAAGAAGAAAACATCTATAAAAGAACATTTCAAAAAATACAGCATTTAACAAAAGCATTTATCATTCATGGATAGAAACAGAAGGAAATGTCCTTAATCTGACAAAGGGCTTCTACCAAACCCCCAGTGAGCACATGAAACTTTCCATCAGTGCTTGCCCCGGTCTGGATCCAGACAGGAGCACGCCCACTACCCCCACTCCTACCCACTCTGACACCGCAACACCCAAGCAGCACGATTTGTTTCCATTCTCCCGCACAAAAGGAAGAAAATAAAAGAGGTAAACTGGAAACGAAGGAACAAAATTCACTTATAGATCTTCAGATATGTTAGAAAGAAAAGAGTAGAGTAGGGTCGCCAGATATAAAGTCAACACAGAAACATCAAATATTTCTAGACATCAGCAGCAATTAATTTTTTAAAAGACAGCATTTACAAAAAGCAAACAAGGAATACATCTAATGAATTATATGCAAACAAAAATTTTAATAATTTTAGATATATGATGCATTTCAAAATTTAAAAATTTAAAGTTATAGAACACACCTGAAGACTATACAAAAATATTGTACAATTCTAACTGCTTCCAGCATACCGTAAGTATGGTACAGGTGCCAAGAACCACACAACACACCTAGCCACAACTGCCTCAGTCTTAAAGACAGTGTGACACCAAAATGCACCCTTACCTTCCCATCAGCCGTCACGGCAAAGAGAGTCTGTTCTCCTCCAATTAACTGCACTGGTCTAAGTGTTGCAAGGGCTTCACATGGAGTGGGAACTTTGACTTTTGCACCTTCGATGCCCCCAAGCTGCCCCCGATGATTATGTCCCCATCCATAAATTGTTCCACTGCCACCAGCAGAAAGAGTCCAGTCATCTGGTCGCCTGCAACAAACATTAATGGATCATTTGACATGGGAAAGAATAGCACTTGTGACCTCTTTCTCTCACATATCACATTATTTCTTGTTTCTGATATAATAACCTGTTCATCCACTGCACGAGTTGCTCATCTTGCTCTCTTTTAAAAATGTCATGGCTCTCATGGAGAACATCCATATTTTCGCTGTCTGCCATTAATTCACGAATTTTCTTAGCCACCTAGACAACATTATTATTATGAGATTATAAGTCACACACTCATCTCAAGAATAAAACAAATAAATATTAAGGTAAGACAACAGGAGGAATCCCTACCTGGGAATATGAGGAAATATCAATATTGCAATTTTAAGGTAAATAAGCAATACCAATGATTACATCAAGTCTATGATACTAACAATGTCTAGACAGTATCGTTCTATCTTTAGTTTATTTTACTAAAAATGAACCTCAAGTGAAATTCATGGTGTCAGTTTATTTTCACCTATGTGCTATTTTCTTTACAGTATTCCTTGCCAAGAGAAATTTTTCTGTCTCATAATATCGGTATCTTTTTATATTATAGCTAAATAAAGAAAATGTCTCTGCATTCCAAAAGTGATTCCAAAATAACACGCAATACCTCATCAAGAAACAGACGGGGCAATGGTGTTCTTTTGTCCAGGGCCACAGCAACTCGAGAGGCCATGCAGTATCTCCGGAACCAAGCCCACTTGTGCGTCTCCGCACAGCAAGGGAGAGTGTCTAGTTCCAGGTCACAAGCGAGAGCTACTAGCACCTGAAGCCACCAAAAATGAAAAACACAGGGATGCTTAGAAATGCAGTGAACATTCCACTTTGCCAACATGTGTGCTAAAGATGAGCCAACTGCCACTGGCCACTGTCCCACTCCTTATTCCAGGCTGCCTGCCATGGCCCAGCAAGTATTTCACCATCACCTGCAATGCAGGGATCCCTAACAGTTCCTAGCGATGCACCCAATACTCCAGAGCTCAGATCTGACAAGTGCCACAGCACTTGTTGCCTGCATCAACTGCAGAGACAACCCGTGCATCTCAAAACGTGCTAACACTTAGGTAAAGGCTTAAGGTATAAGCGCTTACATCACACAATCATTACCTGAGACTTTTCATACTCAACTTCAGCAATACCTACAGCTGCCCTCAAAGAGGCCTAAAACATGGCACACTGCACACAACAGCTCTCAGTGGCTTCTTCAGCCAAATGGCTCTACTATCATTTTAAAAAATAAGTCAAATATTACCTTAAAGAATGGGCTGTGGAGAAGCTGTTTGCCACCTCTCACAATAGGATCTTCATACTCAAACTGCCTTTGCAAAGCTTCTGGAAGGCCTTTCACCAAAGCAGCAAGAGCACTGCCTGTAAAACTCTAAAAAACCACAAGATAATAATCTTTTGCAGGAATCCAAAATATAGGGGAGGCTGACTATTTTGTTTCTGAGTCAAATGTTTTATTATGTTGGTACTATTCCCTCTTTAAAAATGTTTATTGAAATGCTCGAGCAGGAAAAAAGGTAAAAGAACATGAACACTAAAATAAAAAGAGGAGTTTGAAGATTCATCACAGAATCTTTGGTCTCAATTTCAGTATAGCCACATCCAGGGAAACAGTCCCTCTCGATCTACAACTCCCGCCCATCTCCTCATAGGGTCAGGATTCAAAGGGCCTATCTTACTCCACAAGATAAAAGTGGTCAGTTGGACTCACTGTGAAGGTCAATACACACCATCCCATGTTCACAGCTATTGACCCACACATTTTTTAAAAACCAAAGTCCAGCTTGAACCCAGTATACATAGCAATATACAGAAAAGTCTGCCTATGACAAAGGTGTCCCTTTTATGTCAAATTCCCCAACTCTTCTTGATGATTTAGAGGTTTAAGTTATTAAAGCAACATTTTATTCCCAAAGGGCCACATGTCTAGAAATTATACTATAATGCTCCATACCAAAGCTCTTGTTTCCCCATCATTTTCTCCAAGCAGCCTATTTATGTTAATTGATTGCCCAAATTCAGTTGTAAGCAGCTTCCTCAGTCTTTGAAGGGCCCACATTCTGTGACTGGCAGCTGAAATGAGCACAGAGAAAATATCAGAAGCCTGACCATTTCTTCCAACTGGTTAGACAGACACGACTGTAAAGGCGCCATTTACCTAAGGCACTCAATTGTGCACACGCCGCCAGTGAGGCCGCCAGGCGAGGGACGATGCTTCTGTTGGAGGTGAGATTAAGACGGAAGTCTAACAGACACGTCACCAAGTCCATGGACGGACAGGAGAGGACGCAGCGATCAGAAAGGAGGTCTTTAGGACCTGTGAATGAGCACTGTGAACATCCCCGTGTTTGACAAGGTGGGGACTACCCCATAAGGAGACACATACAAATCCAACAAGGGGCAGCCCCACCCACTTGGAACGCAGCAGTTAAAGGTATGATGGTGGCACTGAGGCACATGAGCCATGCTCTTCATATTGACGTTTCAACTGTAAATCAACAGCCGTAAGAACTGCAACCATGAGGACAGAGTGCAACACAGCAGAAGGCAGACCTTCTAAATGAAAAACGTGAGTGTCCATGTTGCTCCAATAACAATCTGTAGCTGGTCATCAAATCTTGGTGGCCATGAACCCTCCTTACCTGCGGCTGGCATGATGGGATAGACTGTGAAGCGCCAGCCCCATCCATTCACAGACCCATCGCTAATGAACTTCCACTTTAACTCATCCCCAGGGATGCGCAGCTCGCTGGACCAGTCAGACCACTCTCGGCCTGGAAGAGAGAAGCAAAGCCTGGGGTTAGGTTCGCGCCGTCATCTGATCAACACAAACTTCTTTAGACATTATATACAAAGCAAAATCATTCATGCTGTGTCTGAAGAATAACAAGCTCCTCCAATCTAAATTCTCTCAAGTTTAAGTTCACAGTGACATGCCACTCTTGGGAATCACATTTCAATATACGACACTCTTCAACACTCACTCAACTCCTGTACCAAGTACTGGGGAAACTGAGGGCAGGTGAGCACTGCCCTGATAGAAGGCACTACGTGATGGGAAATGATCACACATACAACTAGGGTGCAGTGAGAGGCCCGCCAGGCCAGCCGGCCCACACCCAGCTCTGATACAACCAGGAGCCAGGCAACAGGAGAAAGAGCCCTAGCTTCCCCAACAAAGGATCCATGTGTGCAATCCAGCCTGGCCCCTCTAGGGAGGAAAGGAGTGGCCCGGCCAGTGTAGAGAGCCTGGGTTCTGTGGAGAAGAGTGGTAGCGTGTTAAGGTGTCTTGGAAGAGCCAGAAAGACCCTAACCTGCTTTCTGCTTTAGAAGGACCATCTATATTTCCAAACAAGGTAAAAAAAAAATTTAAAAAAAACAACAACAAGGACTATCTGGCAGCAGGGATGTCCAGGAAGGGTTTTCTGCTAGAAGAAGAGAAACTGTCAAATCTAACACTACTGAAAACTATGCTGACAGACTTGTCAAGGTGCCAGAAAAACCCATCTCACCACTTCATCCAAAGCTTTAGACCAGAGATTTTCTTTTTTTTTTTTTTTTTTGAGGCAGAGTCTCGCTCTCCTGCCTGGGGCGAGTGCTGTGGCGTCAGCCTAGCTCACAGCAACCTCAAACTCCTGGGCTCGAGCAATCGCACTGTCCCAGCCTCCCGAGTAGCTGGACTACAGGCATGCGCCACCATGCCTGGCTAATTTTTTTCTATATATATTTTTAGCTGTCCAATTAATTTCTTTTCTATTTTTGGTAGAGACAGGGTCTCGCTCTTGCTCAGGCTGGTCTCGAACTCCTGAGCTCAGGACGATCCGCCCGCCTCGGCCTCCCAGAGTGCTAGGATTACAGGCGTGAGCCACCGCGCCCAGCCTAGACCAGAGATTTAAACCAAGTAATGTCTGGTCTGTGCATTAGTTATAACAGAGGCCACACATGGCTCACAAAGCCTCAAATGTTTACTACTTGGCCCTTTGCAGGAAAAGTTTGCTGCCCCTTGCTCAAGAGGAAAGATAAAGAGACCTTAGAAGGCACACACATGCACCCCTGCACTGGCAGTTCTAAAATGCCCAGTAAGAGAGTGTTGAACAAGCCCCACAGATGGAGTGGCATGCCCCACTGGCCTCACAGGACACAGTGGCAGAGCAGAGACAGGACAGGACGTCAGGCTTCCTGCCCACTTCAGTGCTCTGCCTGACACACATACAGAACTCACTCTACATGTGGCCAAGTCCTCACTGCACTCAATGAAAAACAAATCCCTTTAAGAGCTCTGTAGTATGTCAACCTTCACTTTGCACCAGCCCTGGCACTTCACACATCCCCAGCACTTTCTCTAGCTGTCTGGGCAAGGCTGGGCATGTCCCAACAAGGGCCTACTCTCGCACTGGTCACCCATCAGTGGTGTGGTGCACACATCACACGGATAATTATCTCATTTAAAGTATGAGGAAGAGGCAAACAAAACCTACTGTACTTCTACCGTCCCTTCCTTAAGGCTCCTGTAAGAGTGAAGCAGTAGCATTCTGTCCCCACATGGCAAGGGCTCTGTCTGCAGAGCAGAAGGCAGGCAGACCAAGTCCTGCTTCACCTACTTCCTCACCTGACCGCACGGAGACAATCCTGTTGACGCCATCCATGACCGTGAGAGGATCGTGGCGCCTCTCCGTGGAGCACTGCCGGTCAAACTCTACCCTGAGTCCTTCTGCACCTGGAGGACAAGCGAGCACAAAGCACAGTGACCACTCCAACCAACACTCCAAAGGCCCAGCGCCCTGAGAAACAGTGAGACTAAAAACCATGTTTAACAGCTAATGAAATGCAGAAAGTCAGAAGAACCAGCATCAAAAACAAGAACCTTAGACTGACCACTCGTTTGCCCCCGCAGCCACCCTCACAGAAAATTATGCCTGTGGACCAAAAGGCTAGAAAACACTTCTGCTTGGCCAATTCGTTTGGTGCTCTTGCCTCTGGGCAAACTTTCATGTTCAACCCCAGTACCCAGACCAAGCTTTTCAAATTATCAAACATGATGAGGGGGGCTGTGAGAACCCCCAATTTGTAGCCAAGTCAGACAGAACTTACAGGTAACCCGGGGACCCCTTACTTACAATTGGCATTTGAAGTGGGGGAAGTCTTGTCGGACTGAGCCCTTAATCTTTGAGGTCTGCACTAACTCGAGTAGTTATATCAAAATCGAATCGTAGGACACCCAGTTGGCGTCCACAGAGAATAGGAGAATTGTTTGGTGTCAGAAGTGTATGAGTAGAGGAACAAGAGTTTTCCTTTAGACTGGAACATTTTTAAGGACTAGCAGAGGATAACATGGTGGGGCCAGGAAAGAAGCATGGTGGGAAGGGAGAAGAAAGGATGTTTAGCTCCCACTTCAGGGTTACAAAGATGTACAGGTGGTTTCACACAGAGGACTGACAGGCTCTGACTGGTTTTAAGAGAAGGTATCTGGGTGTGGTGTGTGTCGGGTTGGCTCTGGGAAGACACAGGTGGTGGGAGTGGGAGCAGGAGCACAGGCAGGCGCTAGAACAAGACACTAGTGCAATAAACTGGGCGAGACATGACAGTGGTCTGGCCCCAAATGGTCTGGAGTTGGTGAGAAATGGTTGGATTTGGAATATATTTTAAAAGCAGAAAAACTAGGATTTGCTGGTGAACTGTATATAAAGTGAGAAAGGAACAGAAAAGAGAAAGAGGCTGTAAGACGAAATACTTTTTCATGATAGAAATTAACAAAACAAAAGGTAACAGCTTAAAATTAAAAAAAGCTTTTCTGAACCTCACCTCATTCTAAAAGTTTAAGAAAACTAATTTCACATAAAAATGAGCAAGATAAGTGTCAAGGTCAAATCCAATATAAAGTTACTGCTAGAAAAGAGAGATTAAGGAACAGAATAGCATCCCTGTGGACGATGAAAGCAGGCCAGAAGGATGTACCCACAAAAGACACCGAAACTGTAATCTATCGTTTGAAAACAAATTAAAGGAAAGTAGGAAAATGATACACAATATGAAAGAATAACACATATCAGAATTAAGAAAACAAAAAAATTAAATGATAAAAATCAAGAAAAAATTACAACTAAAAAAACATTCCAAAGTGAAGACAAAAATAGAGTATAAAATCAAATAAACACAAGAGATAATACCTTAAAACAAATAGGAAAGAGGAAGAAATTTTAAAAAAAAGAAAGAAGTAAAAAGCATTTGAGAGAGGAAATAGCCAACAGTAAACCTAACAGGTATCCAATCCAACACGTGGATAATTAACATATGTCCCTGGAAAAGAGAACTAAGCAAGAACACTACAAACTGTAATTCAAGAAAAAGTCCTGAAAGAAGAGATTTGGAATTACATATTAAAGGAACACACTCCTCATCTCCGAATATCACTTAGAATGACCGACATGAACGCATATGACTTATAAAGGAAAAAAAATTATCATCATCACACTTTGACAGAGGATGAATATGTGATCTGAGGATTTAATATCCAGAAAAGCGACCTTTCACATTCAAAGGGAAAAGTCTGATCTCAGGGACTGCTGAGGAATTTACCAGAGTGCACTTGAGACACCACAATGACTCAAGAGACAAAAGAATGGGGAGAGAGCATTAAATGTAGTAAGATGAAGACCAAATGAACATTAAAAGGAAGCAAGTATAGTATGTAGTAGTTATTATGCTCTGATAAATACAGTATGATCATTTTAATAAATTTGGAGAATGAAGAAGGCATATGCCCACAACTTTTTAAACATTTTTGGTAATTATATTGATATTAATAGTATTACAGTTGTGTCCTGTCTGTTGCATATGTAATGGGTGAGAAAGCAAATGAAACATTATGAGATATTCTATCATACTCTGTCTTGGAACCAGGATTTGGCATGAAAAAAAAGAGATGCGGATGTAATGGAAAAATTAGAAATCTTCTACTTTTGCATTGGAATTAAAAGTGTCAGTATGAACTCAAAAGAAACCAGGACAGATCCCAGGTGGAGGGCGGAAACCTACAAGAAAAGCCTAGAATATCTTGTCAAACCAGACTGCATGGAAGTTACAAACAGACCACCAGAATCATTTCAGAAGCCAACCTGAAGAGGCTGCCGCTATCTATAGAGATGAGATAATCTGACCTTTAATGAGGATAATAATCATAATAGATTAAACCTATCATATATGTTTCAGTCCATGAGTTCATAATGATATTTTAAAATCAATAACAGGTCACCTTCGAAGGACAATAGAGAACCAATTCGTTCTCTGGTAAACAGAAAGAAGGACTAGAAAAACTGGTCAACACAAGGAAAGAGTCAAGCTTTTACTCGATCGACTTTGTTATGCAAACAGCCCCCTGGGTAACCAACTGAAGGATGAGGAGAAATGTTTTTGATAAAAAAGTATTCCAGCTAATCAGTAGGAAAGAAATGATTCAATTAGAATAGCACCACTTTGTAGCCCCCCGTGGACCAGTGGCTTCAGGTGCTAAGCCTCAGCTGCTGCTGACAGCGCGAAGGAGAGACAAGAAAATGGGAGGGGCTTCCTCAGGTTGGGGCACAACCACCAATGAGCTCACCAAAGGGGCCTCTGAATCAGGTGCCAACTTGCAGAAAGACGGGACTAGGGAACATGCTGAACTGTAGCAGGAGTGTGCGATCAAAGGTGAATTGTTAAAAAAAAAAAAAAAAGAATATAAAGATGCATGCTTGGGTAACAGAAGCTGTCCAGCAATGCAAGTTGGTGATGGCTCAACATCAAGACAGCGTCCACTTTAGGGGAACATGCCAATGGCTTCTGGGGACTGGCACAGGTTACGTCTAGACCTGGGTCATGGTGACTAGAGCATCCACCCAATCGTGAAGCTAAACATTTTCTTTGCATGGCTCTCTGTAGCATGTTTTATTTTGCAAAAGAAGTTTTTTAGAAACGGGAAAGTGATTCTAAAGCAATTCTGTCACTTTTTTATAAAAACGAGATGAGTGTTTCTACGGAAACAATTACAGAATGAAGCATTCTGGAGGCAGAGAACCCTGTTGCTTCTCCCACGGGGCTGGCCCGAGTACCTGGTATCTTCACCGTGCCACTGGTGGAAGTGTCGTCAGTGTAGGGATGGCTACTCTCCACCACCACAGGCTGAGAGGAAAGACGGCCACTCTGTGAGTCTGTGGCTACATCCTCCAACTCAGTGACACAGAGCTCCAACAACATATCTGCCACCTGGGGAAGAAGCAGAGACACAAATGAGGAGGCCGACCAGCTCCACATCTGGGTCGTGGGACGCTACCCTACCCGTCCTGCTCCAGATCTCTACAGAGACAGGGCGGCAGAGTGCAGGACTTAGAGTTTGAGAAACTGAGGTCAAATCAAGGTTTGGCTTCCTCACCCATGAAAATCAAGATGGCACAGAGCTTGCGACGGTGCTGTGAAACTTAGAGACATCTATTATATAGATGTTGGAAGGCACCCAACACACTCGGTATGTGCCAACTGATAAAATGAAATGCCCGTGGTGACAACAGTTGCAGTTTACACCAAGACAAGATTGCTTCCTACTGGGGAAAGTCTGCCTCAGGAACAAAAATATCAAGGCAAAGAGCAGAGAGTTAATAAAAATGACTAAGATCCTGGAAGGCACTGGCATCAGGTAGGATGGGGCAGGAATGAAGAATGATCAGGCCATCAGGGCCAAACAGCAGCAGAATAATGAAATGAGGAGGCTGCACACACGAACACAACCAGGGGTGTCTCAACCCAGGACACCAAGGGTAGGCCCACACCATATTCTCTCAATCCATAATGTCCTTTAAAAAAAAAATTTAGTGATGCTTCACTCCATTTAAGTGGTTAATAGCAGCAATTATAAACTCATTATTTTTAAAAATAAATAAAAGAATATACTTTAACAGCAATAATATATTAACTGCCCCCTCCCTTTTTTTTTTTTGAGACAGGGTCTTGCTCTGTCACCCAGGCTGGAGTGCAATGGCATCATCGTAGCTCACTGCAACCTCAAACTTCTGGGCTCAAGTGATCCTCCTGCCTCAGCCTCCTGAGTAGCTGCGACTACAGTTGCAAGCTACCACACCCACTAATTTTTAAATTTTTTGTAGAGATGGGGTTTCGCTATGTTGCCCAGGCTGGTCTCAAACTCCTGGCCGTAGGTGATCCTCCCACCTCATCCTGGGATTACAAGCGTGAGACACTGTGCCTGGCCTAACCCTAAAATTTTTAATTCAGAAAAAATAAAGTCCTTCTCTTTACAATGCCCATTCTGTACTTTTTAGAAATAGATTATTCTTTTTCTTTATTTTTCCTCATATTTAGATAACAAACAGCTTAGTAAATAGCTTAGTTATATCATTGTCCTATATAGGCGCGATTATTTTAAATCCAAATGTGTCTTTTGTTTTTTTCTTTAAGAGTCACAAATATCAGGGCAGGGCAGGACATAGGAACAGCCATCTTGCCAAAGTGGTGAGGACAGTTTGAAGACAATTGTATCCTTATTTCTGTCCTTGAGATACTAAAAAGCAGATGCTGGCATCACCAAACACCTAGGTGCAGAGCCCACCAAGGAGTGCTGGCCTTCAGAATGTTCCTCTGCAAAGTCCATCAGTCCCGCAGAGGAGGGGCCAGCAAACCTCTCAGGAGGGGATCACAGAGGGGCCATGATGTGGCTCTGGCATCAGAGCGCTTGGGGTTCCAACCCCATCTCTCCTACCTACCAGCAAAGTTAGTGTCCTCAAGCCAGTGACAACCTCTGAGCCTCGGTCTCCTCACCTGTATATAAAGGTAACCCTTACCTTCTGTACTGAGAGAATGCATCAGAACCAGGTCTGGCAGATGCCAGGCATTATTTTAAATCAAAGTTCTCATTCACATCCTTTCTTCTCACAAACGCAATACACTTATGAAAAAAAAATAATACTCTGCTTATAACAATTCACCTGGATTTAATCTCTTAGAATTACGCCAAGTAACTTGTCTTGGGAAACTAGAAAGCAAACCTGTAACTTTTTAGTGCTTCCTGAATAGCAGAGTAAGAAATAACGAACCCCTAAAATAGCCACCAAACCATTTCCTATGTTTTCATGACTGCTCAACTGTACTTAGGTACTTCATCATTTTGGTGGTCACAATATAGGGCCCCAAGAAACAGATGAAGTATCTGCAATCAGGATCGTGGCATCAGGCGCCTGGCATGGCGGAGCAAGGCTGCTGTTATATGAGAGCCCTTGGGGAAGTCCAATGACTTTAGGACTGATCAATACTATTTCTGAGATATAATGATACAGTATTGGCTTTATATGCTAGACTTATGGTCTAGACTAATTAAATAGCCACTAGCCACATGTGCCTATTCAGATTTAAATAAAATAAGATTTTTTTTACAAACTTTAGTTCCTCAGGTGCACTAGCTGTACTTCAAATGCTCAACAGCCACGCATGGCTGGTGGCTACAGCCCTGGATGGCTCAGATACAGAACGTTTCACAATGACAGAAAGTCCTACTGGGCCCAATGCTACCAAATATTAAAGCATATTTTAAAGCTGTAATAGTTAAAACACTGTGGTATTAGAGCCTAAAGAGTTTTATCAATGAAACAGAAAAGAGTATATAAACAGACTCAAATACTTATAGGAATTTAGTGATTTTCAAATCACTCAGGAAAAGACAGATTATTCAATAAATATTGTTAAGGCAACTGCTTTCCTATCCAAGAAAAACTAAAGTTGGATCTCTATTTTATTTCTTACAACAAGATAAATTCCATATGGCTCAAAGATGTAAACATAATAAATGAAAACATAAAAACAATTAGAAGAAAACTTAGGAGAATTTCTTCAATAATATATTAGCATTTTCCAGCATGATACAAAACTCAGAAACCATAAATGAAAAAAGCTGGCAGATACGACTACATAAAAATTAGAAATTTCTACATGGCAAAAAATATCAAACTAATGTCAAAAGGTAACTGCAGGGAAAACTGAAAAATATACAATAGAAAGGGCACTTATTTAAAGAACTCTAACAAGTCAGTAAGGAAAAGATCCACAAACCAGTTCTACAACAGGTAAAGGATGTCACCTGGGGAATAATTAAAAGTTTTATTTTAGAAGAGTGTTTCTGAACTGCTGTCTACGAGGACAAAATCCAATACAAGATCATGCGACCAATACATGATCATGCGATCATATCTCTGGCATGTCCCTCAGAGAGGACCTCAGCCCAGCACAGAGAAGGGAGATGGGGCAGGAAGGCCCCAGCCCTGTGACTCACCTGCGGGTAGGCGGTGCCCATGCCGGACAGCACAGCCGACAGCACGTCCCTGCCCCTGTCTCCAGCCCGGCCACACACCGACAGCTTGAGTAGGTCCACCACCACACGGGTGTCATCAGCGATCAGCAGACTGGTAAACTCATCCAAGGACTGAGGCTCTGGACCTGACACTTTATTTTGGCTTTCAACATCCTAAATTAAATGACATCCAACAATTGACATGAGGAATGATATGTTAAGAGATAAAGAGTCACCACTTTACCCATAAACTCAAAGGATACATGACTAAGGGACTTTGAGGTGTTTAAGACCATGGAAAAAACAGATTAAGAAATGACAAGTCCCAAAAATCTCCACCAAGCCATGTACTATGTTTTCAAGAGCAATCAGCTTTTTAAAAACATTACCAACAGCATCTATCTAAAAGAGATGCCTTAAACCATAAAGAAATGATAATTTACTGTGACCAAGTTTGTATCACAGGCAGACGTTTACAGGAGGAGCCTTGGAATGAAGTTACACCACGTAAAATCTACTCATTACCCATAAGGTATACTTGGGAATTTTCTATCAACTAAATCTGTGCGCTATATTTTTACCTATTTTGTCTAGATCTTCTCCATAATTCCTTCCTAGAATCTTATTTAAAGCGACTCATTGGCATGTAACACATTATCCATAATTTCTTGCTCCTTGGGTCCTTTGGAAAAGATAATCCACAAAATAAAGTCTTGCTATTACTCATTTACTTCCCATTCCCACTACGTCAGCTAACATACCACTCTGTGATAATTCACAGTCTCTCCTTTTTTGCAGAGGAAGGAGCCTGCTTGTCTGCTCTAAGCCAGTAACCCAGCATCACCACATCCCCAGCTCTCACCCGGCTTGTCCCACATGAGAGCCTCCTGCAGGTCAGCATAGCAGCTAAACTCCGGGAGAGGAGAAAAGAGGCCATCAGCACTGCAGAATCCCGCAGCTTCTGACCTGGGAGTGGGAATTGCTGTGACCCTGTGCACAACAGTGGGGGCAGAGCCCTTCGAGTCCCTGAGGCAGAGTCTGGCTCACAGGAAGAACAAGAGCCACTGAAACACCTTTTCTTTTCTGTTCTGCTTTCTGGACCTCAGCAAATCCCATGCAGCTCCTTCCACAAACAGAAATGAGCCAGGGGAGGCAAGGCCCCCTTTAAGGGGACGGGACCCATCCAATGTGCCCTGGAAACCACTCCTCTCTGAGCTGGGAACAAGCTTCTCCCTTTAGAGAAACAGACCTTGCTCCTGCCTCTGCATGGAGACCCAGGGATTCAGTAAGTGAAATCCATTAGAAATTATGACATTCCAGCACATGAATCACTGAATAACAGCAGAAGCATTTAGTGAAATATATCAATGAGGTATAGTATCCTTGGTCTTGCAATTTAAATGGACCTAACATTTTTTTTGGTAGGGGTGTTTAAAAAACACAGAAAACATGTCTAGAGGAATTGCTAAAGAAGAAAATCACCAGCAGCAAATCCTTAAATATGAATTATAGCTTAATACTAACATTAAAATTACTTTGCCTTAATAATGAGTCAAATCAAAACTGAAATGACAGGAATTTAGGTGTATAAACCTGGATAATGCCTACATGTCATAAAAACAAATTAATGGAGAAAAAAAATCATATCGTCCTTCTTCTACCTAAAAGCAAAAATTTTGCTTTCTTCAGAATAATTTCTGAATTAAATCCTCATGCCAGGAGATTGTCCCAAATCAGAAGTTGAGTCCAGACACCTAATTTATAAATAGAGATTTTCTTATCACAGATGGTTATAAATAATTTCCACAAGACATATTTTCTGCCAGCACTAACAGTGTAATAAATCAAGGCTCCCAAATGTAATTAAAAAGAATGCATGTTTATACCCAAGCTGGGCAGGCTGGCAAGGGAGAAAGCGAGAGCAGGGAGAAACGGCCTGGCGCAGGGAGCTCCTGAGTGGGTGGGAAGGGC
The DNA here is from genome assembly GCA_004363605.1 of Indri indri. NCBI lineage: Eukaryota > Metazoa > Chordata > Mammalia > Primates > Indriidae > Indri > Indri indri. The sequence continues at coordinate 13,952 of RJWJ010001656.1, read as the reverse complement.
ATCTGCACATGGGGGTGGCTGGAGAGACAGAGCCAGAGCAAGTGAGGAAGGCGCCCATGCTTTGGGCCAGTCAGCATGGAGGTGGGGCAGGGCCACAGGCCAGGCAGGGTGAAGAGGTCACCCTCATGGCAGGCAGACCCATTGTGACTGTTAGAGGCCGTGCAGAGGAGGAAGGGCACCCACTTGCAGGCGGGTGGTGGCCAAGAGAGGGAGACTGAACTATAAGTAAATAGCCTGTTGATGATGGGAGCCTGGTTTTTCACTTTCAGAGAAGAGAGTTATAAATTCAAAAAGGGTGAAAACTAGAATGAATTCTAGTTGGATTAGAATCATATTGGTATGAACTGGCAGTTTTTCATAAATGTCGATACATAACAACATACATATTGATGTATGTGCCCACCATAACACACACACACACACTCTCACACACACCTATATTTACTCCCTAGCTCTGTCACTCAAATAGCAACAAGCATGGGAAGGGCCCAAATCTTGACTTCTAAATACCATTCACCACTAAAAAGAATCAGGACTTCTTAAAGAAATAGCTGATTCCTGTGTTGAAGCATAAAAGACCTTTGTTGAGCCTGGAATTTTGTGTTGTGCCAGAAAGCAAGGAAACACTCAAAGAATGATGGGAATATGCCATTAGAACAGATAAAATTCTACTGAATATTTAAAGAATTGACACCAATCCTTCACAAACTCTTATAAAAATCAGAAAAGGAAGGAATACTTCCCAACTCAATCTATGAAGCCAATATTACTCTAATACCCAAACCAGAGAAAGGCATCACAAGACGACTACAGATTGGTATCCCTTATGAATATAGATGGAAAAGTCCCTGACAAAATAGTAGCAAACCAAATTCAGCAACATATGAAAGGATTATACACCCAGTAGCAATCAGTCTACCAAGCACCCAGACCTTGGTTTCCAAATCCTACAATCCACTAAAAGGAACTTTTTTCTCCTTGGAGAAAGGCAGGGATAGGTAAGTGAAAGACTGAGTCTAGAACACACTACTGTGCCAGAAAGTAAGGAAATGCTCTAAGAATTATGGGGACATGTCAGAAAGATAAAGGAACCAGCCCACAGGGCTCCCAATGGCCAAGTCTGGAACAATTTGGGTGTCAAATAATGATAGTAACAAATGTCACTGTTTGAATAAAATAGGAGCCCATGAACCTATAAAACATAAACCAACAGGCAGATAGTTAGATAGAAGACAGACAGACAGATGAGCAGGGAACGCTCTCCCTTACACGAGAATGGCAACAATTACATGCCAGAAGTAGCGATAAAATTTGAAAAATGACCATGTGACAGCCAACACAGTAATAATGGATTCAGCTAGAATCATTAATAGACACTAAAAATTGGTAGGTATGATGAGGAACAAGATATTTACATAGTCTCAAGGTATTTGCCTAAGAGTACTTATTAACTTCCGGTGGAGAAGCTTGGCAGACACCCTTAACCAAGCGGTAAGAGTTACACCACCGGTAATGCAACAAATCAACAAAGCATGAATCCCAGCTGAAAAGAACTCTGCATCATTCTTGTGGTGTTTCAGTCAAAATGAAGAACTGAAGAATTGTTCCACACTGAAGACCAAAGAGACAACACATAATCCTAGGCTGGGTACTAAACCTATAAGGATACTATAGGGACAATGAACAAAATCTGAATAGGTCTCTGGATCAGAAAGTAATCCTGGATCAACGCTGATGTCCTGATACTCAGGGAATACATACTGAGGCCCTGAGCAGTGACAGGGACTGTATCCTGCAGCTTTCCCACAAATGAACAGGGTAAGGAGTATACTGTGTTCTATTTCTAAGAAGTTTTGTGTACATTTAAGATTATTACACAATAAAAGGTTAACGAAGAACATCTCTTGACCTCTTTGGTTTTGGTCATGGTTTCTGCAATGATGCTGGCAGCTCCTGGGTCATCTGTCACTGGGATAAATGGCCGAGAGGAGGCAGAAGGAGCAGATGGAGTCACTGCAGAGGGGGTCACAGCATCCTCAGAGGAGACAATCTAATTGGAGAATACAAAGGAGGGGAAGTTTAAGTGGAAAAGTTTGGCAAAATGGCACACTTCTTATACAAGTCCAAAATGATTCATCTAAAATCACTTGGGCTGTTTGAAATGTTCCAGATTTTACAGACATTAACACAATGCTTATACCACATATCACCTACCACCCCTAGTGGGGCCTGGGGCCGTCTTACAAAGTTAAGCACATTCATATTTACAAGAAAACCTATTAATATTCATGACAGGTCCCATGAATTAGACTAAAATGAGCTTACATATCTTTAGGTTGGGTCTTTCACCAAGTTACTAAAATTCGTGACTATCAGAGCTTTAAGGTTTCCGAATTGCAGATAAAGGACTGTGAACTTGCATTTAATGATTTTTTTTGTAAGAATAAACCTAATTCCACTTAAACACCAAAAATGCTCCTTTAAATATTTTTCTAAGTCAAGCCAAAAATCAAAGTAATACACAAAGACAGCCTAAACTAAGTGACAGAGTGACTGAGACTTTCCTAGACACAAAGCAGCCACCTTTTCCTTTCTGATGATATTGCTTTATGGTTCACTTTTACCTCTCTCTTCTCTTGCCATGGATTTGGACTCAGTCTGTCTTCAATATCAATAGCCAGCATGCATTCTTCTCCATTCATGGGACTAGCCATGGCAGACACATCAGAAGGGGGTGCCGAGGAGAAGGAAGGACACTCCACTGGGGCGATCATACCGGCTGGCATCAGGGCCCCCACCACCGCATCTCTGTCAGAACAGAAAGCCAGGCCTGCGGTGAGCTCCCTTTCACCACTGCACGACACGACACACAAGGCAGGACAAGTACTCACTGAGGAATTTCCTCATTTTTATAGGATACATGTAAAAGAGTTTTGGAAAAATACCAAACATTATTACCATGTATCCATTGGCTAAAAGCTGAAATGTTTACTCTGGATCTTATTTATTTGAATAACCACAGTGATGACAGGTGAAAACTGCCAAATGTAAAAACCAAACCAGAATAAGCCTCCATCTCTCCCTGAGAAACCTCCTGGGCTGTCAGAGCCTGAGGAACATGAAGCATATTAGTATTTAGAACTGAACATTGGGCATACCTGTATTTACTGAAAGTGTGCCACATGTTTAGAACTGAACATCAGGCATACCTGTGTTTACTGGAAGCGTGCCACATGCTAGCAGCACGGACTAAATGTCCTCTCAACGATGGATTCAGGCTTTGTTCTGAAACTAATGCCCCTAGGTAAGTGGAACTGTTGGGTCCACACCCATGATATGTTAATAGATGAGCAAGTCACTTAGGCTGTGAGAAAAAAGCAGCAAAATACTGCAAAAGACTGTACTATCAAACTGTGCTTTATCCAGGCAGTGAGGGAGATGTTAAGTCATTTTACACCACTGTAAATTAGTACCAAATAATTCTTCCTCTCTTCCCCAAATAGTAATGCTTAAGAGTTTAGTCACCAAAAATAACGAAAATGTTCAACTTGGTTTACTGATTCATATTTCAATGCCCATTAAAACAAGCACAAAGATACCATCAAATCACTATCAAAGGACATGTGACTTACAAAACACAGCATTTAAAGACAATAACACAACATTCTTGTAGACATTTGATCAACCAAAAAAATTACAAAAACCTAGAGCTTATATAATGCCAGAATTTAAAAACTCAGCACACCAGCCTACCTGGCATACATGATTTGCAGTGCTGTAAGTATATGCGATAAGGCCTGCTGTTTGGCCAGATTTCCATCCAACGACAGAAGAATCTTGGCAAGAGAAGGGCGATTTGGCTTAGAATTACTTGTACCACTTATTTTATTACTAACAGCAGAAGAATCGGCATCTGAAGGCACGCCTAAAAAAGGAAAATAAAATTTGGAATCTGTTTTTAAGATCACAGTTTACTCTATTTCTGTAAAGTTTGACCTTTTATGTTAGCTCCAAAACATACTGTAATCTGCATTTTGCTATTTCACAGAGTATGTATTAGGCTCATTAATGGTCTTTCAAAGTTTTTTTAAAAATCCACTTATCTATACTTCCATATAGAAGCTATTTTCAGCAAAGTTTCACTGTAACTGCAAAAAGATGCAGATACTTTCACAAAATGCAATTACAACAATTTATGTCATATACATATAAGCTGTGAAAATGCTACAATAGCTACCTGTATTTACTAACTTACCCCTGGAAGGCAAGACAAAAAAGAATCCGAAACAACAGAGAGAAGATATTCACCAATAAAGTGTGACCAGACCCACATCCCAGATCACTGCCGGGAGAGTTCCCAGGCCTCCGCAGAGGTAGGGAGCCAGGCAGAGCTACGACATGTATCCATGTCAACTCACCCAAACTGATAAGCATATTTAACACAATTTCTATCAGTCCAACAAGAGTTTTTGTAGGTATCAACAAGATTATTCTAAAATTTATATATAACTATATAAATTTTAAGCAAAGGAACTAGAACAGAAATAGAAAAATAAGAATGGGACAGGAGTCCACCCAATTTCAAAAATTATTATAATGTTAGCATAATCAAGACTGTGTGGCACTGGCATGAAAACCAACGAATAAAACAGAGAACCTGGAAACAGAACCACTCAAACATGCTCAAGTGATTTTTGACAAATGTGCAGAAGCCAGTCGGTAGAGGAAGGACAGCCTTTCAACAGTGGTGCTGGGATAACCAGACATTTGTAGGCAAAAACACCAAACCTCAACCCAAATTAAATAAAAATGGATCATGATTTAAGTACGAAACACAAAACTATAAAACTTCTGGTAAAAAACATAGGAGACAATCCTTAGGATCTAGGACTAGGTAAAAGTATCCTCACACTTGACATCAAAAGTACAATCCATAAAAGAAAAAACTGATAAATTAGACTTTATCAAAATCTTAAAACTTTTATTCCATGAAAGAGGATGAAAAGACAAGCTACAGAAAAGAAGAAAACAACTGCGTAACACTTATCTGACAGAGGACTAGAAGCATCTAGAATACATAAAGAACTCTATAAACTCAACTTAAAAAAGCCCACTTAGAAAATGCTACAAAGACATGTTTTATCAAAGAGGAGATATGGGTGGTAAATAAGCACATAAAAAGATGTTTAACACAATTAACCATAAGGAAAATACAAATTAAAACCACATGAAATATCTCCTGACACATCTATCAGAATGGCTAAAATAAAAAGCAGTGGTGAGGATACGGGAAAACCTGGATCACTCACCCACTGCTAATGAGAATGCAAAATGGCTCAGCCACTCCGGAAAACAGCTTAGCAAGTTCCCATCAAACACAGGAGCCAGCAATCACTCTTGGGCATGTATACCAGAGAAATAAAAACTGATTTTCACATAAAAACCTGTATCTGAATGACATGGCAGGTTTATTTATAACAGCCAAAAACTAGAAGTAATCTAAATGTCCTTCAATGGGCGAACAGTTAAATGATGAAATACTACTTGGTAATAAAAAGCAACAACTTGAATGAACCCCTAGAGGATTATGCTGCGTGGGAAAAGTCAAACTCAAAAGGTTATACGTATAATGTGACATGAAAAGAGCTATACACAAGACTGAGCAATTTAGACTGGAGTGGAGAAGAGAGGAATCAAAGCTGATCAAAATGTACACTTTAAATAGGTGCAGTTTATTGTTTGTCAGTTATACCTGAAGAAAGCCGTTAAAAAATACAAAGTAGCCCAGCACAGTACCTATATCTCTCAAGTACTTATTATTAGGAAACTTCCGTTTGCACTGCCAGAGTTTACCTCATCTTAAACACAACAATCAACAACATACTTTCTTCTAAAATTTTCATTCCAGCATGTATAAATTGCACGAGAACACACCATAATTCTTCCGTGTCTTTAAACTCATAATGCAGTTAACACACAATGTCCAATCTGTTGGCACTACTAAACAAATCTATGATGTTGCTGTAACCTACAGAAGGATCACAGAGAAGACACAAATTTGTATTACCTAAATAGGAAGCACCTAAAGGGTCTCTTGCAGTCTGGAAGAGGACAGGCTCATGGACAGAGGGTGTGGCCACATCGACAGTTGTCCATGCCACACTGTGCGATGACCCACAAGCTACTCGCGTGATCTTCTGGCCTTCTAAGCCTTGTACGAGTGTGGGCTTTCTATTAACCGTGGTTGTGCCATTGCCCTGCTGACCGTGGTCATTGTCACCCCAAGCATACACCTGTTTGGGAAGAAAAAAAAAAAACTTAACAGTCTTCCAACATTTCAGGACATTTTCTTTAAATTTACTTCAAAATGCTTAAAGTATATGCCATGGTACTTGGAAGAACTGAGCTCTTAAAGATGAAAACAAACCATTTCACGATCTCATGAAATGGCATCAGTGTATTTACAATTCTGAAGAAAATTTAACCATGAAATTCTTACTGAAAGGTAGCCTTACCAATAACCTACCTAACAGAGGAAAACAAACTATCAAACAGAAAGTAAGAGAAATAAACTCACAGCACAACTGCCCCTTGTTTTGTTTAATTAAACACCTGCGGCCTAACCTGTCATCTCTAAGAGTCCTTTCTCAGCCTTGAAGAGCCCCAAGTGGACAGCAGGGGTGTGAGTTCCCCACTCCCACTCTCTGCCTCAGTTCCTGCCAAAAACCAGACTTCAAGGACTCAGATAAGTTGGTCTCACCGAGAAAAGAGAGAAAATAAAGAACACTGGCAATGACTTCACCACTGCTTCTCTTATCAGCCTGCTGAAGCAGAGGAAAAAAAAGCCATTTTTTACCCTTTAAAACTCTAAACAGCTGGGCGCGGTGGCTCACGCCTGTAATCCTAGCACTCTGGGAGGCCGAGGCGGGCGGATCGTTCTGAGCTCAGGAGTTCGAGACTAGCCTGAGCAAGAGCGAGACCCCGTCTCTACTAAAAAATAGAAAGAAATGATATGGACAACTGAAAATACATATATAGAAAAAATTAGCCGGGCATGGTGGCGCATGCCTGTAGTCCCAGCTACTCGGGAGGCTGAGGCAGGAGGATTGCTCGAGCCCAGGAGTTTGAGGTTGCTGTGAGCTAAGCTGATGCCACGGCACTCACCCCAGGCAAGAGAGTGAGACTCTGCCTCGAAAAAAAAAAAGAAAGAAAAAAAAAGAAAAAAAATAAAACTCTAAACAGCTTTTCCCTCAGCTGCCCAGCACTTCCTCCCTTCCTCTGTGTGCCATGGCCATTTCCTCCTTCTCTCTCTCTCTTTCTCAGGAAAATAAATAAACTTTGTACTTTTGTATATCCTAAACCTTGTCGGACAAATCTTACTCCACCCACTGGAAGCACCTAGTAAATTTCCACCCTTTCACTTACCAATGGCTATAAATGAATATTTGCTTAATGTTAATCCAATTAATTCATCTATTCTGTTTTGTTACAGGATGCAAGGATGGTTCCGTCTTCAACTACGCACAACATTTTTTTCCCTTTTATGTTGCAAAGAAAAATGATTAAAACACTTTTCAAGTAACTTGCTTCTTTGCTTGACAGAATTATACAGTATAATTCATTGTGATTAAAAAGCAATATGCTGATTTTGTTTTCATAAATAAATTTAAAAAATAACACCCATGAGCCAGTCATAGTATATGCCTCTCAAAGCAAAAGAATGACTAATATTTGTCAAGCATTAACTTTACTTGTAAAATGAAGTATGTATCGCTCCCCATCAGCTATCAAATCCCCAAAGTAAAATCTTGCTAGTATCTCAGCAGGAGCGCCTGCAACGATAAAAATCTTTTCACATTTCCATGCGGACTTCAGAGTGGGCACAACTCTTCTCCAAGGGCCCCGCTGCCAACCTGTGCTGCCAAGGGCAGATACACCAGTGAACAAAACAAACACCGCCCAGCCTTCATGGTTCCTCAAGCAGTAAGACTCATTTCATCGAGAGTCACAATTTCAACAAGACAAGGGCTGTGGGGTGACCACCACTTCAGGATGGTGCCACTCCCAGGCCACTTGCAGCCTTACCTGCCCCGAGTCCGTGACCGCCAGGCAGTGCAGGGCCCCTACAGCCACATGCACGATCTTCTTCCCTCTCAGCCCTTCCACCACTTGCGGCTTGCGCACGTGCACATCAGAGCCATGGCCCAGCCTGAAGTAATCGCCCTTTCCCCTGAGAGGAGGTCAACAGTACAAGTGTTACTCATTACGGTCATGGTCCGGCGATGCTACACAAGAAAACACTGTCTCACATCTTTTAGAGCGAGCTCAATGATAGCATCATACACAGCACCCAAGGTCTTCGAACTTACATTCTAAAATGGTTCACCATTAATTCAAATTAACTCATTAATTTTTCTAGCAAAATCCTTAATACTGTAATATGTGTTTTATAATATTTAAGTTACTGTTGTAGGTTTTCATATGAAAAGACTGAAAACAAGACACACAACCACAAACACCCCTCCGAAGCCCCATCTGGTGTATGTCTTTCCCAGGCTGCCTATGGTCATGATACTGGCACAAAGCCCTGACACGCCATCCAAGGTCGGTCTGGGCACTCACTCCTTTGCACTTTAATAAAATAAGCTTTTATAAGAAATATACATGAACTTTTCCAGGATCAAAAGATTCAGAAATCTGTGTTGCTCTCATTTTATCCTTAGGCTTCTGGAATGGTAAAAAAGCGGAAAAAGCCCTTCACAAAAACCTCATCAAAACAGGAAAGGCAGGTGGGCTAACATTTCTCTAGTATTCTAAAATGACCCAGTTATAATGAGAAATTTCTTCTTGTAACAGTATAACTAATCCCAACACAACATAAATAAAAGGACAAAGATGCCTAGGAGTAAGAATATGACAGTTTATAATCACGTTGCAAGCAGATGGTGAGGCCGAGGCTCCCCACACACTCCTGTACAAGCACAGATTCGCAGTGACACTGAGGAAGTTGACGTACCATGTCCACACCACTCCCGACTTGGTGAGAGCCAGGGAGAACTGAGCTCCACACTCAATCTGGCACACTCCCTGTCCATTTAGTCTCTCAATGTTCTGGGGAATGTTACAGCCTTCACTTCCTCCCCGGCCCAATTTTCCAAAGTCACCATCACCCCAGGAAAATACCAAACCTAGGTTTAAAAAACACATACTTCAGGCCAGTGCCTCATAACATTCCCGCCTACCCAGAAACTCAGAATCATGACGGGGCTCACCTTCATCAGTCAGAGCCAGGGTCTGGGCATCTCTACTTCCACAGGCAACCTGGATTACTCTATGACCAAGAAGGACTTTCACCTACTCAATTACAAATTTAAAAACACGATCAAGCACAGGCACTGAGAAAGCAAAGGAAATTTTTCCCACAGAGAAAGCCAATAATGCATATGTCTTTTATGAACTTTCCTAGATTCAAAGCTTATCTTCTCTTGAAATCATCAGATGGTAAGCTTTCTGCAAGCAACAAAAATGTGTATAATCACCATTTTGGGCTTCAGCTGTGTCGTGTTATCCCCATGTCCCAAGCGGCCGTACTCTCCGAGGCCCCAGGTGTACAGTTCACCACTGGACGTGAGAGCCGCGCTATGCGAGCTCCCACAGGCGATATCCCGGATACGCTTGGTTTTCAGGGCCTCTATCAGCCTTGGCTTGTCACAGTTCCTTAAACAAGATGAACACAACTCCCTATAATCAATCCATCCTTTTTTAAAGATAAGGTTAAAAAAGAAAACATCTACATTGATCCACACGTAGTTAACACAAGATCTGTAGATCAATTTCACAATCAAACCTTAAAGGAGAATATATAAGGCCAAATCACATAATCCATATTTTTAAAAAAAAAATCTTTTAAATCTATTTCCATAAATAATCTATCCTATTTTAATTTTCTGCAAAACAACTATCAAAAGGCATTTACTATTATTATCAGTAACAGTTTCTTATTAGCAAATAAGACTAAAGAAATATCCTTACATTCTGCTGAAATGTCCAAGTTTTCCATCATCGCCTTCACCCCACGAAAACACTTTCCCATCGACAGTTAAAGCTGTAGCGTGCCGGCCACCTGAAACATTCACACAGACTTGGGCTGCCAAAGGGCGGTGTACAGAAAGGCCACAGCGTAACTACTTACTCTGCCTGACCTACAGCATACACTCAGTGAGTATGTGTTGTATAAAGAGTAAGTGGGATCAACATTTCAGTTATTATGAAAGCTTTCTAAGTGACATATTATGCCAAATAAGTGAACTTTCATCAAACTACAAATTTTAACTCTAGAAAGAATTTGCAAAATTCTTTGAGGCAAACTAATGCTGATTATTAATGGGGTGCCTGTTATGTTATTAATATATAAAATATCAAAATTTAGATGGAAAAAGTAAAAATAATTTGTGATTAGGCAAATTGTAAATATAGCGTAATTTAAGATTGAGAAATGCACTCCAACAGTGAAATTATTTAATCATTTGCAATTAATGCCTTATACTTAACTCTTCCCAAAACACACCAGCTCATGCTCTTTCCCACTATGGAATATTCTCCCAGTCCATACAGCCCACCTCAGGATTAAAGGCATGCCCTCTCGTATACCCGAGTCCCTGGGGCTTCTGGGTTCTGAGAATAATGTGGCAGACTAGGCTCCTAATCCCCCCAACATTCACTCTCCCTTCTTCCTTTCCAACAGAGCTCCTATGTTATCAGGGGCAACAATGTGCTCAGTTAAAAACCACACTTCCCAGCCTCCCCTGCACACAGGAGATGGCAACCTAGAGGTGACAGAAGTGAGCGGGACTTCAGAAGGCTCTGGAGAGAGGATGTGTGGGTTGCAGGGCATGTATCTGGGGCTTCTTCTCCCTCCAGGCCTGGGCCTGGGGCCTGGGGCCTGAGGGCTGTAGGGCCAGCTTCCCACAAAGGTGCACAGAAAGAACTAGCACTCCTCTTGGACACAGAGCTGCCAAACCCTGACCACCACCCCACCCCAGACTTTCACATAGGAGAAAAGTAAAATTCTATCTGGCTTAAGCCACTATCATTTGGATTTCCTATCATGCAGGGTTACATCTAACACCATTCAGTACAGGCATGCATTGAGCTTTGTATGTAATTCAGTTCCATTCCTCAGAGGCGAAGCACACTGCTTCAAAATAACACTCAATTAAGGCTCCCTGAATTGAAGGAGTGTGTTTTCTTTTAAAGGTTCTTTCTCATTACTGGGGTTCACAGATACTTTCCAAAATCTGATGAAAGTTACAGACTCTTCCCCAGAAAAACAACACCTATTTAAGCACAGAACTTTATGATTTCACAGACACTATGGACCTGAAACCATGGCTCCAAGACTAAAAACCCCATCCGTTGAAGGGAACATCCATATGCCTGAAATGCCAATTGCTATTCTCCAAAAAAACCTCACTTAGTAGTGATAATTAAATTCTAGACCACCCAGAGATTTATATTATCCAATTTTTATTCCTATTAATTAAGGAAAAACTTTAAAAAGAATGCAAGGACATCTTAGGGAAAATTATTTAAGGGCCCTAGTTATTTGTGGAGTAGGAGTGACATATTTCTTTGCACATGACTGCTGACACTGGACGTGTACCTGAGTGGACAGCCACCTTCTTGACCACGTAGCTGCTGAGTGCTGTGATCTGCCGCGGGATGGGCACTGTCCCACTGGAGAGGCCCAGCCCCAACCGGCCGTTGGTGGCTTCTCCACAGGCGTATACCTTTCCTTCCACAGTCACTGCAAAGAAGGAGAGCCAGGAGAGGACTGACTTTTCACAACATAAAAACTTTTTTTTTTTTTTTTGCTTTTAAGTATAATTTAAAATTTTTTAAATATTAATCATACCTGCAAACAAACTTTTAGAACCACCAGCCACCTGTACCACATTCAAAGCAGACAGAGTCTCAGAGAACGAAGGAACCTTTATCTGGAACAGGATTTATTTAAAAAGAAAAAAAAATTACATTCACACTCTTAAAATTATAAGTAACCTTATTAGATTATACAAGGAATTACAGTCATGCATTGCATAATGACATTTTGGTCAATGATGGACTACATATATGATGTAGTCCCATAAGATTACAATGGATTCAACATAGTGCTGGAAGTCCTGGCCACAGCAATCAGGCAAGAGAGTGGAATTAAAGGCATACGAATGGGAACAGAAGAGATCGAACTCTCACTATTTGTTGATGATATGACACTATATCTAGAAAACCCCAAGGATTCAACCAAGAGGCTACTGAAACTGATAAATGAATTCAGTAAAGTTTCAGGATACAAAATCAATACACACAAATCAGAGGCTTTCATATACGCCAACAGCAGTCATACAGAAAACCAAATCAAAGATTCAATTCCCTTCACGACAGCAACAAAGAAAATAAAGTATCTAGGAATATATTTAACTAAGGAGGTAAAAGACCTCTACAGGGAGAACTATGAGACATTGAGGAAGGAAATAGCAGAAGACGTAAACAGGTGGAAAACCATACCATGCTCATGGGTCGGCAAAATAAACATTGTTAAGATGTCTATACTACCCAAAGTGATCTACAGATTCAACGCGATCCCTATTAAAATACCAACATCATTCTTCACAGATGTAGAAAAATTAATTCTACGCTTTGTATGGAACCAGAGAAGACCCCACATAGCAAAAACAATTCTAGGCAATAAAAACAAAATGGGAGGCATCAATTTACCAGACTTCAAACTCTATTACAAAGCTGTAATATTAAAATCAGCATGGTACTGGCACAAAAACAGAGCCATTGACCAGTGGAACAGAACTGAGAACCTGGATATAAAACCATCCTCATATAGCCACCTAATCTTTGACAAAGCAGACAAAAACATAAACTGGGGAAAAGAATCCTTATTCAATAAATGGTGCTGGGAAAACTGGATAGCCACATGTAGAAGACTGAACCAGCATCCACACCTTTCACCTCTCACAAAAATCAACTCATGCTGGGTAACAGATTTAAACCTAAGGAGTGAAACTATTAGAATTCTAGAGGAAGATGTTGCAAACACTCTTCTAGATATTGGCCTAGGCAAAGAATTTATGAAGAAGACCCCAAAGGCAATCACGTCAACAACCAAAATAAATAAATGGGACCTGATCAAATTAAAAAGCTTCTGCACAGCCAAAGAAATTGTCACAAGAGCAAATAGACGACCTACAGAATGGGAGAAAATTTTTGCATGCTATAAATCTGATAAAGGGCTGATAACCAGAATCTACTTAGAACTCAGGAAAATCAACAAGAAAAAACCAAACAACCCTATCAAAAAGTGGGCAAAGGACATGAACAGAAACTTTTCAAAAGAAGACAGAATAATGGCCCAAAAACATATGAAAAAATGCTCAACATCTCTAATCATCAGGGAAATGCAAATCAAAACCACAATGAGATACCACTTCTCTCCAGTGAGACTGGCCTTTATCAAAAAGTCCCAGAACAATAAATGTTGGCGTGGATGCGGAGAGATAGGAACACTCATACACTGCTGGTGGGACTGCAAACTAGTGCAACCTCTGTGGAAAGCAATATGGAGATACCTTAAAGAGATACAAGTAGAATTACCATTTGATCCAGCAATCCCATTACTGGGCATCTACTCCAAAGAACTAAAGTTGCTCTATGAAAAAGACACCTGCACCCGAATGTTTATAGCAGCACAATTCACAATTGCAAAGATGTGGAAACAACCCAAGTGTCCATCAATACATGAGTGGATTAATAAAATGTGGTATATGTATACCATGAAGTACTATTCAGCTTTAAGAAACAATGGTGATATAGCACCTCTTGTATACTCCTGGATAGAGCTGGAACGCATTCTACTAAGTGAAGTATCCCAAGAATGGAAA
>RJWJ010001655.1:0-123125 GCA_004363605.1 Indri indri | reverse complement strand
ACAGCAACCTCAAACTCCTGGGCTCGAGCGATCCTACTGTCTCAGCCTCCCGAGTAGCTGGGACTACAGGCATGTGCCACCATGCCCGGCTAATTTTTTCTATATATATTTTTAGCTGTCCAATTAATTTCTTTCTATTTTTGGTAGAGACGGGGTCTCGCTCTTGCTCAGGCTGGTCTCGAACTCCTGAGCTCAGGACAATCCACCCGCCTCGGCCTCCCAGAGTGCTAGGATTACAGGCGTGAGCCACCGTGCCCGGCCTGATAGTCCTGTTTTAAAGGAAACACAACAGCCGTCGGTATGTGACTTTCCCACATCAGATGCTTTTAACTGAAGGGAGAACTGGCGGGTGGGGCTGCACCCTGCCCGCAGCATCAACAGATGAAGCGGAGGACCAGAGTGAGAACAAGCTCATGGAGGAAGAAGGCAGAGGAAGAGGAGAAAGGGTGGAGGCGGGCCGTCCAGGCACCACCCCTACCACAGCCGAGGGCACTGCAGGCAGAGCCCCAGCAAGGAGGGCTGTCATGGTAGGAGCTGCAGGGCCCTCTGGAGCAGGGAACCCACCTCTCTCTTGAGGGCTGCAGCATCCAAAGCTCGTGGCTGCTTCCGGCCTGAAGGCTCCCCTCCTTCCTGCCGGGCCATCCCAAGATGCACCCCCAGCTCGGCCACCTGCGTCCGCAGCTCCAAAACCTCCAGGTGCACTTGGTCCACCTCGCGGGGCAGCTCGTGCTGGACAGTGTCCAGCTCCAGGGGCTTCTGCAACACCTAGGAGGCCATTGGGGAGCAGCGTTAGGAAGGAGGCGGGTGGAGCCAGGGCCCAGGGCAAGGACAGGAAGCCCGAGAGGAGCCATGAGCCTGCGTCTCCTCTGGCTGGATGTGGTCACCACAAACCCGCTCCCTCACCTCTCGGCCGCTGCTGCAGCCCTGCCAGCTACCTGGGCAGCTCCGCCCGTGCTCTGCCTCCGACTCTGGGGCCGAGGGCGAGTCTGTGCGTGGAAGTGCTGGGACAGAGGCACAGGGCCTCAAAACCCTCTTCCTGAGCCCTGGTCCCAGGGAGACAAATGCCTCTAAAGAACTGCAGGTTACCAGCTGTAGCTATGGATTTTTCTTTTCCGTTAATTGGAGGGGCAGAGCTGGGGAGGCAGGTGCAAGGGAGCTGGGAGGGCTGAGGCGGAGGCTCCTAGAGGCAGGAGGGAGACCCAGAGGCAGACGAGAGGCGGACATGAACAGAAGGCTTGGAAAGGGAAGCCAGCGGCACGGGGACGGCTCCGGTGGCTGCAGGTTGGCCGTGAGGTTCCCAGCCGGGGTCCCCGCCATCGCCTCTGCAGAGCCCCTCGGCTGGCCTCTCCCTTGGTGCTGCTCTCAGCGTCTGCCCCTCACCTGACGCGGGGAGAACAGGCGAGGCAGAGGGAGAGACACACCCTCCCCACACCCTTCACTTCCCCACTTCATGCTCAGGGGAGAAAATATGACTTTTCCTACCCAGGGACTCCTGCGGAGAATTCCTGATGAATAATTTACGTTTGAATTTGTCACATACACACAAAGGTGGCCATTTGGTAAGCAGGCACCGTTAAGTGAAAAAACAAACAAAAAATACTTTGAGGTGAACATTTTTCCTAGGATAACCACATCATCTGTATTACACCAAGATAAAATCACAAGCCTTTATTTAAATGTTTCTTATTTGTCCTGTGCGTGTCCACACGTGTGTGCGTGAAACCCCAGAGCTGGGTGGCACTGGGAAGGGGCAGCTCCGAGGCGTCAGGATCTGGAGTCCCCCTTCTCTCGTGCGTGTGCACAGACCTCTAACCTCAGGAACAGACACGGAGAAGTGGTCGAGCTCATCCCTACTGCAGCAACGAAGACGCACTTCCCATCAAGACACCAGATGTCACCAAAAACGTAAGTGTGTGAAGTGAGGAATACGCCGACTGGCCTGACGGGCCATCCCACGGTGTACATGTGTTTAGAAACAACACTCTGTATACCATAAATACAATATTTATTTGGCATTTAAAAACAAACAAATAAATAAATTGAAAATCTTTGGAAGGTGAAAAAAGATTCCGCCAAGTGCGGGAGCCCAGCCTGCGCCCAGCAGCAAATGGGAATTCCGGGGCGGTCTCTGCTCCACAGGGATGCTCCGCTTTAGCGAGGGCGCAGCGTCTACAGGGAAAGCGCAATCTATGTGTTTATGGACTGAAGAGGACCCGTGAAAGTTCCCTCTTCAGGTTGCCTCATGAGAAATAAAAGGCAACAGGACAGAATGGCCCAGAAGCACAAGCAATGGAAAATATGTAAACCAGATTTGATCAAAATTAGAAACGTTTGTGTTCCCAACGACTCAATCATCAAGAGAATAACAAGACAGTGGGAGAAAAATCAGCAAATTGAGTATCTGGTAAGGGCTTGTATCCAGAAAATGCAGGAAAAAACTCTCATAACAACGAAAAGACAAATAACCCCGTGGGCGAGGGACCTAAACAGACATTTCTCCAAAGGTGTACAAACGACCACGCAGCCCATGAAAAGACATTCAACACCATCACGTGTCATCAAGAACATGCAAATCAAACCACATCGAGATGGCACCTCATCCCACCAGGAGGGCTAGAATCACAGACGATGGCCAGTGTTGGGAAGATGTGGAGAAGCTGGAACCTTCCACACTGCCAGTGGGCATGTAAAATGGTGCACCTGCTTTGGAAGACAGTCTGGTGGTTCCTCAAAATGTTAAATACAGAATGATCATGTGACCCAGCTATTCTACTTCTAGGTATATACCCAAAAAACTGAAAACCTAAGTCCGCACAGAGACTCGTACAGGAATGTTCGTAACAGCATTATTCACTGTCCAAGAAGTGGAAACAACCCAAATGTTGACCAACACACAAGCAGGTAAACAAATCGTGGTGGATTCACACAGCGGAATATCATTCAGTCATCAGAAGGAAGGGAGTTCCGACACACCCACAGAGAGACCTCGAGAACCTTACACCACATGAAAGAAGCTGGACATAAGAGGATGAGTTCTTGGCCGGGCGCGGTGGCTCACCCTGTAGTCCCAGCACTCTGGGAGGCCGACGCAGGAGGATCACTTTAGGCCAGGAGTCTGAGACCAGCCTGAGCAAGAGCGAGACCCCGTCTCTACTAAAAATAGAAAGAAATTAGCCAGACAACTAAAAAGAAACAGAAAAAATTAGCCGGGCATGGTGGTGCATGCCTGTAGTCCCAGCTACTCGGGAGGCTGAGGCAGGAGGATGTCTTGAGCCTGGGAGTCTGAGGCTGCAGTGAGCTATGATCGCTCCACTGCACTCTATCTGGGGGACAGAGTGAGACTCTGTCTCGGGGGAGAAAAAAAAAGGACTAGCACTGTATGATTCTGTCCACATGAGTCACCCAGAATAGACAATTTAGAGACCAAGAGGGAACCACTGGTTACCAGGGGCTGGTTACTAGGGGCTGGCGAGTGGGGAATTACTGCTTTATGGACACAGAGTTTCCATTTGGGGTGGATGAAAAAGTTCTGCAAATAGACCACGGTAATGTCTACACAACACTGGGAATGTACTTAATGCCACTGAATGATGCACTTAAAAATGGTTAAAGTGGTAACATTTGTTACGCATATGTTATAATTTTTTAAAGTAAAAAACAAAAAGATATTATGAATTTGGAGCAATCAGACCTGGGTTGTGACTCCAGCCACACGGTGACAGGACAGGATTTGTGCTGGGGTTCCTCTCAGCCGAGCATGATCACACCCTGACCCCCAGAAGGGCACTGGACCAGGGGACTGCAAAGGACGGCACTTGCTAACATCATGGGGGGCGGGGAGTGCCAACGGGTGTGCTTGTCACAGACACTGCGCGCAGCGTGGGCCACTCCTGGGGCTGGTCCCGCGGGCAGGTGGCAGCGGAGCAGCCTGAGGCACAGCAAGGAGCGGGTATCCTGCCCACCGGCGCTGCGCCACGGCCCAACCTTTTCTCTCTTAGCAGATTCTTACTCTGCACCTTCTGCGACCGCACACGAGACGAACGAGCTGCTCCTCACAACAGCCCCGTCCTCAGTAAGGAAGGAAACAAAGCACAGAGAGGTCAAGAGGACGTCAGAGGTCACACAGGGTTGCACTCAGCAGCCGTTCAGAGCCCACCCGTGGGAACAGCTCTCAAGTAGGAAGATCCCACAACTTCAAGTGTCAGCAGGATGGCCTCACCTTCTGTCTGAGCCGCATCACCAGCAAGTTCAACAGACGCACTCTGTCTCCGAGCTTCCTGAGTGCCAATCCAGTGGACGCTTGGCCAGCTCGGACAGATCGTGCTGTAGAGAAAAGCGACTTCTGTCAGGCTCAGGTCTTAAAAAATAAGGAGAGGAGATGAACATCATTCTCATCTCTGCCCTCTCCCGTGAAGGCCGCAGGAACAGCTGCTGACCTCAGCGTGGACTTCTTCACGGCAGCCGAGAGGTCTGGGTCCACATGTAGGTCAGAGAGGTGTCGTATATAAAGTGCAACCCTTACGCAAAGAAAGGAATCTTTGTAGGAAAAACTCCAATCTTACCACGTAGCACCTGACAGAGACCAACTGCTCTAGTCTTTCCACTTAAATTTGGGACCATTTGTTTTGAAAATCAAGAAAAAGATGTCCACATACATAACACACGGTTCAAAGAAGAAACTGTGATGGAAGTTACAAATTAGTTTGAACTGAATGATAACAACGCTACTTTCCAAACTTAGGGAGTACACGTAAAGCTGTCCATTCAAGAAAATACACACACACATTTTTTTTAGACATGGGGTTTCTCTGTCACCCAGGTTGGAGTGCAGCAGTGTGATCATAGCTCAGTGTGGCTTCAAACTCCTGGGTTCAAGTGATCCTCCTGCCTCAGCCTCCCAAGTACCTGGGACTACAGCACCTGAGAGAGAGAGACAGAGTGTGTGTGTGTGTGTGTGTGTGCGTGCGTGCGCGCGCGCGCGCATGCGTGTGTGTGTAGAGCTGGGGTCTTACTATGTTGCCCAACCCAAGCTAGTCTCAAACTCCTGGCCTCAAGTGATCCTCCTGCCTTGGCCTCCCAAAGTGCTGGGATTACAGACATGAGCCACCACGTTCAACCCCATTCAAGAATATTTATATGCATATTTTAGAATATGAAGCATATTTATGAATATTTAGATGCATGTTTTAAAAAAGAAGAAAAGGTGAAAATCAATGAGCTAAAATTCATCTCAAAAAATTAGAAAAACATGCTGGGTGCAGTGGCTCAGCCCCTTCCCCTACCCCCAAAGCACCACACCCTCCCTGCCTGGAGCCTGCTGTATACAGAGCACAGCCCCTTTCAGGAAGAGCACTGGAGGGTTGGGGTAGAGGCAGGAGCCCGTGTGTGAAACCAGCCAGAGGTAACAGCAAAATCTCTGGGAACCGGGCTCTGAGCTGAATCCTGTCCAGCAGTTCACAGGAGCTCTCAGTGGCTCCCGAGAGGAGAGGGCAGGGCAGGGCCCCGAGCGTGGGCCAGGACACCGCTGCCCACCTAGCAATGCTGACTGCCTGACAAAACGAAAGATAGAATGATACAATCAAAATCTGTTCCTCATACCGAAAACCAGGAAATCGAAAAAGGCAACGCCAAGATGACACAGATGCTGGAATTACGCGATGAAGCAGCCGCCATAAAACACTCCAACAAGCAATTCGATACACTCTTCCAACAAATGGCAAAATGAAAGCCTCAGCAAAGAAACAGAAGATATGAAGAAAATCAAAATGGAAACTTTAGAGTTGAAACGGTATTAATTTAAACAATAAGTGACAGAAAAAGAGAGTGACACTCAACTGAGGTTTATTATGCCAAGACTTTGAGGACGTGCCTGGGAAATGCACAGGCCCCGTGCAGGGCTCTCCGCAGAAAGGGTCGAGAACTGCGATTTAAAGGAGGAAAAGGGCGCCCCAGAAGAAGGGAGGGCGAAGGAGGGAGCCCGAGGCAGCGGACGGTTCTCGGGGCAGTGCTCTAGCTCAGGACACCTGTGTGAGATAAGATGAACATTCAAAAAAGGGATGTCAGGGTGGGTAGAGAAGTGACCTTCTCTCTCCTGGGTTTGCATCCTGGAGATAAACTTGTGATGGAAGTTTAGGAGTTTATTCAGGCCACAGTCCTCAGGTGATAACTGACCACACACTCACTTTATAGGGGCTGCACGTCTTGAAGGGTTTTGTTTTGTTTTTTTTTAAGGGCTGAAGGAAATAAGAAATATTTACCCCAAAACACATTTCTTTGTCATGTTTTGAGATGGCTGTGCCAGGCCCTGCCTGTTTGATCTGGGACAAGTTTGTCCCTAAACATCCAAATAAAACACTTCCCTGAGGCTCATCCCAGGACAAGACCACCTGGGCAGCCATCTTCCCTTCTCCCTGCCACACCCTGTCCAGCAAAACACAGCCCTGTCTAGTCATTTTCTAAGCTCCTTCATTTCAGAAAAGAGGACCCTGCGCTCCCTGGGGAGAGGACACGGTGCTCCGACGACTCCGCTCTCAGGCATAACAGATTCTGGGGACTCCGAAGATTGTCATTTTTTCTTTACAATGGAAACAATCTCACTGAATGCGCTCAACAGCAGAATGGAAATGACAAAAGGAAGAACTGGTAAACTCAAAGAACAGGTCAGTAGAAAGGATCCAACCTGAATAGCAAAGAAAACGCAGTGGGAGGGCAGGCGGGGCCTGCGGCAGCCCTGGGAATCTGTCACACAAAACGCCATCAGAGAAGTGCCTTTCTTAGGGATGCGGGAAGCCAGGTTTCTCCTTGCTGGAAAAGGAAATTAGAATAACAAAGAGGAGAAAACTAGAATGAACCTTGTGATGCTGGGCTGACCACACAGACTGGCTGGTGAGTTTGTCTTGAAATCGAGAACTGCCACTCACCAGAAGACACCAGTGAAGGAGTAAGAGGCAACACATGCAACCAATAATAGACTGATATTCAGAATAAATACCCTAAAAATCTATGAAAAAAGGCAGAGAATCCAATAAAAATCCAAAACAGGCAAATGACACAAAGTGGCACGTCCTAAAAGAGGATATTGAACGGCCAATTCCTATGGACTGAACTGCGCTCCCCAAAATCCACAGGCCGAAGCCTTAACCCCCACGTGGCTGTGTTTGGAGCTGGGGCCTGCAAGGAGGTAGTTCAGGTGAAACGAAGTTGCGAGGGTGGGGCCCTGATCCCGCGGGACGAGTGTCCTCACAGGAAGAGGAAGAGAGACCAGGACGGAGCACAGGGAAAGGCCACGTGAGGATGCAGGGAGAAGGCACCTCTCGCAAGCCAAGCAGAGGCCTCAGGAGAAACCACCCACTGGCGCCTGATCTCGGCCATCCAGACTCCGGAAGTGACAGAAAATACCTGTTTGTGGTTTAAGCTGCCTGGTCTGTGGTGCTCACTTATGGCAGCTGAGCAAACCAATATACCAATGAACACGGGAGAAGATGCTCGATCACACTAACAGATAAGGAAATGCAAGTTAAGCAGAATCAGCTCCGCATCCACTAGAACGGCTACAAGAATGGCTGTGCTAAGCGCTGGTGGGTACAGAGCGCAGGCCCCTCACGCACTGCGGACGGGTGCAAACTGGTACACACCTGGAGAACTGTCTGGCTTACCAAGCAAACACAACGTAGGTCAAAGGAACCAGACAAAAGCCCGTGTTCCACACACTTCCATCCGTGTGAAAATAGGGAAGGTGCCTACGGAGGGAGGAGTCGGGGCAGCGGCCGACTGCAGGGAGCACAGGGGCTGCTGGGAACCCTGTTTGCGAAAATCCCCGAGCTGTGCGTCCGCACGTGGGGGACTTTCTGGAGGGATCACGTTTCACTTTTCAAAGAGACAGCGTGTAACTGGGACAGAGCACACAACACAGGGAGATGAGAACGCTCACCAGTCCCCTCCGAGGTGTGGACACTGGGTCGGGCATTAGTGTGTGACGAGGACATCCTCAGAGGATCCAACACATCTTTTAGTTGTTCTTCCAATGTTTTAAACTTATGCTTTAGATTCTGTACTTCTGCTTCAAAGGCCAGAACATAATCTGCCAAAAAAACCAGGGAACGTAACATATACGCAGCTCACGTCCATGACCCCCAAGGCAGAGCTGCTCACCACCGACCTCTGCCCGCACCGCCCCACGGCGACTCCCACACTCCCTGCACCAGCCTGAAAGGCCTCTCTTCTCGTTCACCAGGGCGCTAGCTAGAGACCAGCTTGGACGTCGTGTTCTCCAAGAAGGGCTCGGCCAGCAGAAGCGAACACCCAGCCCAGCTCGCAGCCCCCGCGCCTCTGTGCATGGAGGGGAACGGCTCCTGTTCGAGTCCCGAGGCATCCAGCAGCCTGGCGTCTACCCGTCCACACCCACTCACAGTGCCCCACAGCCAGCAAGGCATGGGGTGGGACTGCCCTCCTCACTCTCCCAAGGGTGCTCCTCTGGAGGAAGGGCCCGGTGTCCACCAGCCCCTGCGACAACCGCTTGAGGGCAGCGCGGCACTAAACCAGGCCCTGGGCCAAGGCTAAGATGCTGGGTTCTTTCTCTTTTTGTGTGGGACAGGGTCTTACTAGCTGTCCAGGCTGGCTTTGATCTCTTGGGCCCAAGCTATCCTCCCACCTCAGCCTCCGGAGTAGCCTGGACCACACGCAGACCACAGACGCGGCCACCACACCCAGCTCTACTTTAGTTTCTTTCTTTTTTTTCCGAGACAGAGTCTCTCTCTGTCACCCTGGCTATAGTGCAGTGGCATCAGCCTAGCTCACTGCAGCCTCAAACTCCTGGGCTCAAGGGATCCTCCTGCCTCAGCCTCCCAGGTAGCTGGGACTACAGGCACCCCCACTACACCCAGTGAATTCTTTCTGTTTTCAGTACAGATGGGGTCTCGCTCTTGCTCAGGCTGGTCTACTCTGGTTTCTAAGTGTGTCAAGTAGGTCCCCTCACCTTTTTCCTTCCACTTTGCCAATATGTAAGTTTCTTAATAACAAACTTAAGAGCCCTTCTCTTGAAGGAAAAGCAGTTGTCACAACTTGTGAGACCCTCCCTAACACAAAGCTCCTGTGAGCCCAGTGGAGCCGTGTCCTGCCATCCGCCCCCCGCCCGCTCACCTGGAGTGGCGGTGTCTCCTCCCGCCTCTGGGCCCGGCCGCTCCGCACTTGCCGTCTCTGCTCCCAGCTGGGCAGAAGGAAGGATGTGCTCACTGAGCGTCTCCATGTCTCTCCTCATCTGTGCGACGGCGTTCCGCAGGCTTGCGTTCTGCTTTCGTAGCCGCTGGATCTCACTAGACGGAAAATCTTTGCTTGTTTCTTCTCCAGGCTGCCTTGGCAGTGTCTGTCAAATACCAAAAACAAACCCAAGAAGCAAAAGGAAAACAGTTTCAGCTACGAAATTCCCTTGCTTGTCTGACAGGCTGCGCCTTTGTCCTCTTTGGCCGCCCCTGCTCCCCGGTCCTCTCGGGCTGCAAGGACCCTCCCGTCCCACCTGCCAGGGGTAAGACTGTGACACTCAAGTCCGCGAAGCGCACCATATTGTCTAAGTCCCAGAGTCATCGAATCCTAGAATCATAAAGTAGGAGGGAGGTGCTGGGGCCAGGGGGAGGGGAGTTGGTGTTTAATGGGGTCAGGGTTTCAGTTTGGGATGATGAGAAAGTTCTGGAGAGGGATGGTGGTGACAGCTGCACGGCCACGTGAATGCACTTAACGCCACAGAGCTGCTCACCTAAGAGCAGTTACGACGGCAAATACATTATGCACATGTTAGTGTAATGAAAGTTCACTGGCTAGGACGGGCTTGCAAGCAGATCAGATAGTGCAGAGGAAAAGATTTGTGAATGTAAATACATAGTAACAGAAGCATTCAAATTAAAGCACAGAAGGAAGAGACCAAAAGAGGGAAAAAAAACCCAGATCTCTGGAGACTGGTGGAACACAAAGCAGTCTGACGTACAGGGAAACATGAATCCAAAAAACAAGAGAGGCAGAAAAAACCTCTCACAAGATGGCCAAAGACACTGCAAACTGGACGAACACCATCAACACACAGGGCTGAGGAGTTCGACGAGCCCTAAGCAAGACAGACACGGAGAGGATCACCCAGACAGCACATCGTCATGAAGTTGCTGAAAATCGGTGACACAGGGAAGTGGCACCAGGCATCAGCACAGAGCCGGGAAGGGCGCCAGGCTCCCAAGAGGCGAGCGAGGCAGGAAGACAACGCAGGGACACCGGTAAACGTGGGTGAAAAAACAAACCCCGCCCACCCAGATTCCCATCGTCTGCGGAAAAGCGGGTGGAGGAGACTTCTGCCTCTGACCAGGAAGATCACCGCTATGAATCTCCCCTCTGGCTGTGAACAACCAGAAAACCGGACAAATCACGAAAACCTGTTTTCAGACGCTGCAGCCGGGACCTGGGATACCTGAGAAGGGAGACGCTGCCACAGCCCCGCGCTGTGCCCGCTTCTGTTTCTGCTCCACGAGCCCAGCCGAGATGTGCGCAGAGCACCACCCCGCTCTCCTCCAAGGCCCCCGACACCGGCGCCCGCCCAACGCGGGGCGGACGGCCACCCTTGGGGCTCAGTGCCCGTGCTCCAACCCCCCATGCCTCAGATGGAACCTACCCGGGACTATGACTCTGTGTGTCACCGGCAACACGAGTCGGCCTGGGCTCCCGGGGAGGGGTCATCAGTCTCCCTCGAGCAGACGTTAGGTTATCATGCAAACAGGATGGGGACCTCACAAACATGCCCACCACAGGATTACGGCAGCACTGTGGACAGTCCAGGTGACCATGAGGGAGAAGACGACGAGGTAGACCACGGTATGGCTGTGTGATTAAATGCTAACAATTTAGATTATGTTTGTTTTTTTTTTTTTGAGACAGAGTCTCACTCTCTTGCCTGGGGCAAGTGCCGTGGCGTCAGCCTAGCTCACAGCAACCTCAAACTCCTGGGTTCCAGCAATCCTACTGTCTCAGCCTCCCGAGTAGCAGGGACTACAGGCATGCGCCACCATGCCCGGCTAATTTTTTTCTATATATATTTTTAGCTGTCCAATTAATTTCTTTCTATTTTTGGTAGAGACGGGGCCGATCCGCCCGCCTCGGCCTCCCAGAGTGCTAGGATTACAGGCGTGAGCCACCGCGCCCGGCTAGATTATGTTTTTGAAGCATCTTGATGACACGGGAAGGTACTTATGATAGAACTAAAGCGAACAAAAGAACGCCCCAGCGGA
The DNA here is from genome assembly GCA_004363605.1 of Indri indri. Taxonomy (NCBI): domain Eukaryota; kingdom Metazoa; phylum Chordata; class Mammalia; order Primates; family Indriidae; genus Indri; species Indri indri. The sequence continues at coordinate 111,864 of RJWJ010001655.1, read as the reverse complement.
ACGGTCCTTCGCCCCCCCTCCATGTCTTGTCCTGGGACTCGCCAACAACGCCACACACCCCTCCCCACTACGCTGCCTCTGCAGGACAAGCAGAGGCTCTGAGGGGCTCAGCAGGGACCTGCCCCAGCACCAGCGGGGCTCAGATGGGTTTAAACCTTGGGTCTGCTTGATTTCAAAGACTATTATGCTAAACTAAAACTTTTAATTTTTAATTTTTTTTTTTACTTTTATTTTAAATTTATTTTTATTTTACTTTTAGAGTCAAGGTCTCACTCTGTCACCCAGGCTGGAGTGCAGCAGTGTCATCACAGCTCACTGCAGCCTCCAACTCCTGGGCTCAGGCGATCCTGCTGCCTCGGCTTCCAGCAGTGCTGGGATCACAGGCGTGAGTCACCGCACCTGGCCTAAAACTTTAAATCTCTGCAATGACTCCGTGTTACTTTCACTTTCAGAAGCAGCTGTCTCTTCGCCTAATCACAGGTGCTGGCTGAGGACTTCCCTCCAGCCCATCTGTCTCCTCTGGCCTCCCAGCTCACTGCTTCTCTCCAGCGGGGAGGGGACGTGGCTCCTCTGCGGCCCCCCAGCCCTCCCTGTCTCCGGCTGTTGGCGCCTCCCGGCTGTGCGCTGTTGCCGGCAGGTGAGCAGACTGGTTTTGGCGTGGATGCTGCCACTAGCCTGGCTCTGTTCGAATGCTCCCTCCGTCACTCCTGGGCAGATTACTTTCCCTGTGCGTCAAACAGGGGTGACAGCGTGACTCTCACGACGAGTGGTGAGGAGTAAAGCACGGGTGGCCCTGGGGCTCTGAGGGCCACGGCCCCGCTGTGCAGTCGCACTGGCCTCCCTGCCCTCCCTCCGGCTGCAGCACAGCTGCCTGCACGCGTGTTGCCTGGGACTGCCTGGGACTGCAAGTGCCAGAGCAATCAACGTGCCCCTGCTCAAGTTCCACGCTGTGAACAGGTGCCACATGGAGTCAGATGAAAATGTCACGGCACAGACGAAACGCAAACCATGCTTACACTGTGGGACCTGCGACGAGCTCATCACAGGCTTCCCTGAGCAACTGCTCCTCGCTCCACCCTAGTCCCAGCAGACCCCACACTCCTGCCACGTGTTTGCCAGCAGGGCCCATCTCTGCAAAGCTCAGGCAGCAACCGCTGGTTACTGACACCTGCACTTTTACCGGGTGGGGCACGTCCCTTAACCCCTTAATTGTTACTAACTCCCTGTGAGGCAGGGGGTGCAGGTGTTGTGCCCTTATCTGCAGGATTTGATTCAAAATTTCATTCCATTTTGCCAACCAGAAACTTGCAAACATGCTCCCTGCCGCCAGTCCTGATCCTGAAGCCACCCCCCAGTCAGAGGCCACACCGACCCATGTTTGCACACAGCCTCTGGGTGGCTTCTGTCTCTTCTCTGGGGACCAAGGCAGGCAGAGGACAAGCCATGCTCAGCTTTAGTCCACCACACCCACCGCAGGGCACCCCATGGCTGGGCCCTCGTGCACAGGCTCAAAGGCACAGCTGGCTGGTTATCCGAGCCATGGGGTGCAGACTACTCCGGACCCCACCTCACTACTGAAGATCATTGCTGACTTAACAGAGAAACCAGCCAACAGATGGGCCCCAAGTCCTGCCCAGCTGGTACCTGGAGACAAACCAGCCTGGAGGGAAAACACAACAAAGAAAAACCTGGAGTGGGGTGGAGGTCTCTTGCATGATAGTGGTAGTGGGAGGCTCTCCCACGTGGCCAGAGGCAAGACCACCTGCTGACACCCCCAGGGCGCTGTGGGGTGAGGGGAGTGGGTGCAGTGGGGAGGCGTGGCTGGCCCCTGCAGCCTTCCACACCCAGGGCCCAAGCCTGACCAGTGCCCTGGCGTCTCCTGGGAGCTGCTCTTCAGACCGGCAGAGTCCCGGGGCTCCCTCCCTCGTGGGTCTGAGCAGGCCCTGCGTGCGCTGTCCATAAGCTCAGGCACCAGGGATTCTGAGCTGGCCAGGTCTGGGGACTCCGCAGGGCAACGCGTTTGTCCCCAGAGGAGAAGAGTGGCTTCCTGGTGCAGTTGGATACCACCTTCCGATTCTCAGCTCTCGGCACTCCTCGGCCCGCCTTCCACGCTGGGAGGACAACGAGCATCGGCATGTGCTCAAGAAGCACAGCCAAGCGCCACCCGTAGCGGACGCACGCGGCTACTGCACCGTCCTTCCCAGAGGCCAACAGCTAGGCAGCAGGGCTGGCACCGGCCAGGAGGGTCCCCCAGGGGAGTTCAGCGGCTCCACCTCCACAGACAGCTGGGAGAGCGACTTTCCATAAGGGACAGACGTCAGACTACTGGAAAAACCAACGGGCCCACGATCGTCTTTCTGCCTTCACGACCTAAGACAGGGTCGGCTGGGGCTCAGCTCCTGTGGCCCAGAGCAAACGATAGGTGACGTGGCTTCCCTAAGGAGCCCCGAAGGACCAGGGGGACGGAGGCAGGACACGGGATGCACTGGGGTTCACGTGGTGCCAAACTCTGGCACGAGCCACAGGATCATCCTCAGGTGGAAGTGACTTCACCTCCGAGCCTCATTCCAGAAGCAGATCTGTGATGAGACCTGGCCTGGCCTTCGGCAGGTGGCGTCTGTGTGCGTTTCCGCAGCGACCACAACAAATTACCAAAAATGGTGGCTTAAAACAACAGGACTTTGTTCTCTCAGTTCTGAAAGCAAAAGCCTGAAGTCAGGCGTGGGCGGGGCCACGTCCATCCGAAGGCTCTGGGGAAGGGTCTTCCCTGGTCTCCCCCAGCTCCGGGTGGTGCCGCAGCCCCTGGCCTTCCCTGGCTCCCAACCCCTCGCTGCTGTCCTGCCCTCCTCCTGTGAGGACGCCAGACACTGGCTCTGGGCCCACCCTACTCCGGTGTGACCTCAACTAGTCACATCCGCACAACTAGTCAAATCCGCACAACAAAGGAGACCACACTCTGAGGTTCTGGGGTCAGGACTCAAACCCATCTTTCTGGGAGACACACCTCATGCCAGCATCAGGTGTAGACGCCTGTCGTGCCAGGGAGGAAGTTCTCATGGAGGGAAACGTGATCACCCCGTGACCCAGGACTTGGCCACTGTGCACGAAGATGTGAATCTTTGGGACAAAGTTCCAAACTCGTGTCTCTCTGTACTACTGGGGAGACCAGCTTCAGTGATCAGGAGGTCCCAGTGGTTGCGCCCTGAGACTTCACTCCAGACGTTTCTAGCACACTGAGTGTCCCAAATCAGCATCACAAACCAAGGCCAGACTCGGTGGGAGGCTGAGGTGGAGGATGGCTTGAGGCCAGGAGTTCGAGACCAGCCTGAGCAAGAGCGAGACCCCGTCTTTACAAAAAATGGAAAAATCAGCCAGGCATGGTGGGGGCACCTGCAGTCCCAGCTACTCGGCAGGCTGAGGTAGGCTGAGCCCGGGAGTTCGTTCAAGGCTGCAGTGAGCTGCGATAACACTGCTGCACTCCAGCCTGGGTGACAGTGAGACCCTGTCTCTAAACAAACAAAAAAACCAATGAGGACAACAGGATAGGAAGCATTATTTCAAATTCCACAAACAAATAAGTTATCAGGCTTCACGGCCAGTGACAATGTGCTGGGGGCGGAGAGTTCTCTCCCTGCCAGTCCTGCTGCCCGGCCTCGGGCGCCTGCCCATTCAGCCTGTCCTCCACAGGCCTGCGGCGCCTGCCCGGCTGTCCCTATGTCGTGACGACTCTCATGCCTGACCAAGACAGGAGCGCAGCGTGTGCTCTGACTTTGTGCGCTAGAACTGAACATTCTCAAGAGAAGAAACAGAGTTCCTGGCCCTGTACACTTCTTAAGGGACAGGTGCTGAATAAAAGTAAATGAATAAATGACAAGTTACAAACATTTTTAACTGTAGTTAATGTGTGGGTCTCACACACACGTGGCCACCTCGGCACTCTTGGCGGAAACCCTGCCCATCTGGGTCCTCCACAAGACAAACCCTGGGCAGAAAAGCAAGTGGACGAGGAGAGAAAGAGGGACAGCGGCTGCCTTGGGCTGGGAAGAGGGGCCAGCAGGGCGGGGCATGGGCATCTCTCAGGGGCACTGGACACGCTCCACACCTTGTTAGGGGGATGGCGGCACGGGGCCCTGCCTGCCTAACTCACTGACCTGTACACTTAACATGTGTGCGTCTCGCTGTGTGTAAACACACCCCGTGGAAAAGAAATGCCACTTGCAGGTTGGGGACAGCCCTCCCTTGTCAGGCCCCTCCTCTATTTCTCAGCCTCGTGCCATCCTGGCCCCTCGGACCCCTACCCCACCCCCTCTGCTGTGGACACGGCTCTGCCCTGATGAGCAGAGACAGCGCGGGCATGTCTCTCTGAGTCCAGCATCTCATGGACACGGCACCAACCTCCAAGACAAAGTGAGCTGGCAGGGTCTCGGGGCAGACCCTGGCACAGGCCAAGCACTCAACTACAAAACAAACAAAATCAGCAGCTGTGCTGACAAGTACATGCACAGAACGCCCTGCTGTGGCTGTGCTGAGATGAACGCCACACCAGTGATCTCACATTAATGTCTGGTGTCTGAAAGCATTTGGATCTGGGATTTTCAGAGCTTTCAAATGTGAGAGATGCAAGGAAGATCCTGCTATGTATTCATTTTAACTCTTAAAAGCTTCAGACTTCCTGCGAATACGCAGACCTGGCGCCAGTGTGGGCGGGAAGTGGCGCTCTTCCTCACTGTGCGGGAGGGCAGGGCAGGCAGGGAGGCTCAGGGAGGAGGAGGGGCGTGTCAGACGACGCGCTCACCTGTGTCCCTGGCGCTGGGAGCCCGTGCGTCCTCAGTGCCTGCACGGCCTGGTCTCGCTCCGAGGTCACAGCCTTCAGCGCCACCTCCTGCTCCCGCAGCACCCGCTCTGCCTCCTGCAGCTTGGCAGCCACCTGAGAAAACAGTCAGACTCAGGGTGTCTGCAGGTTACGGGGCAGTGCCAGCCTCACGGCAGAGAGACCAGCTCCCCGCCTGCTTAGCAAGCAGACAGCAGACACAGGTGAGGAATGCCAGGAGAACCAGGGGCCATGTGACACACAGAGCTCAGAGTGTCCCTGCAGTGGCCAGCAGCAAGACTCTTTCTGCCCAGCACCCCCTGGCTGCCCTCACAGGGCCAGCAGCACAGGGGGGGCAGGGGTCGCCTGGCACCACCAGAAACACGCTGTCGCTCAGCTGGAGAAACAGCACACGCAGCAAAGCTCTGCAAAGGAGGGAGACAGGGCAGCAGTGTATTGTTATCACTGCAATTTTTGTTGCTATAAATCAAACTGCTTTGTGGGGTTTAGTGTTTTCAAGTTAGGGAAGGATTTGGTGAGAACCCAGTCCCCCCGTGGAGAAGGACTGGGAAGGCCCTGGTGACGCCACGGCCACACACACCTGGTCTCTCGCCGAGGTCAGACCCTGGATCAAAGCCTCTGACTTCTGGATCTGGTCCCTTTCCACGTCATCACACCGGCGCTGCCAGTCCAGGCCCAGCTGCACCTGCTCACGCTGCAAGCTCTGCTCCCTCTCGATGGCCAGGGACAGCTGCTGTTTGTACCTACGGACACACCCACACCGCTCAACATCGCCGTCTCCCGAGGTCCCTCCGACTGCAAAGCGGGGCGCGGAGGTCCACACGGAGCTGCAGCATGCCCTCCTGGTCTCAGGGATGGGCTGGCCCAGGACAGACACTCAGGATGGCCCGGAAGAGAGGCGAGCAGATGTCGAGGTTCGCCAGATGCTGGAGAAAGCCTGACACCATCAAAGAGGGTGATCACACTCAGAAAGAAGAACAGATATGTAAGAAGAGAGGGAATAGAGCCAATAAATGTTAAAAAAAATAAGAAAAATTGTTACAGAAATTTGAGAGGATTTTAAGCTACGAAAAGCAAACAACTAGAGCAGCACAGATAGAGATAAAGAGCAAAGGGTGAGCAGGAAGAGCAAAAAGGGAGAGAACCTTCCAGACTGTAGTGCAAAGGGACAAAGGAATGGGGAGAAGTTAGGAGGACGAGAGGTTCAATTCTGTCTTACGGCAGGTCTGACAGATCAGAGTGGAGGGAGACCTTGTCAGGGAAGGAGGGGCAAACCAGCCAGGCTGGAACAAGAGCTGAGTCTTCAGCTTCAAAGACCCGCATGGATGCCGCCAGGGCAGACTGCAGACTACCGAGAACAAGGAGGAAAGCAGAAAGGTTTTCCAGAGAGCAAGAGAAAGAACGAGAAGTGCACTGGCATTAACTTTCTTGCCAGCAAGGCTGGGGCTGGAAGGCAACAGGCCACGTATGGGGACAGAAGTCTCGGCCCCAAGATCCTCACCCCTGAGCGTGGGCCCCACCCATCCCAGGTGTGACACAGTAATGTGGCTCCATATGAGACTGGATGGAGACCCCCTGCTGTGAACGGTTCCCTGGACCTGAGGGTGCCTTGGCCCTGAGAGCAACCCCGGCCGGCAGCCAGCAAGGAAAAGGAGACCTCAGCCCCACAGCTGCAGGAACTGAATCCTGCCAGCAGGGACTGGAGCCTCAGAGCAGAGGGCAGGCCTGGCCACATGCTCACTCTGCCTAGAGAGCGCCAGGCCCGCACCAGTGGCCAAGAAACCAAAATGATAAAATGGGTGTTGTTTGAAGGAGCTAAGTTCCTGGTAATTTGTTACAGGGAAATAACAAAGTAACACACAATGGTTTTAAAATCCAGAAGGGAAATGGTCTAGAACGGGGGTGGAGATCCTGAGCCTGAAGGCTACATGTGGCCTTTTAAAATTGCAACTTTGCAAGAAGTTACAAGTACATTCAGGCAGGCGCAAGGCAGCATCATCAGTTTCCATCTGCTAAAGCTGAATGAGGCATTCGGCGTGGATTTGCCATACTCTAAGGTGCGTTGGCCATCACGGGGACAGGTATTAGTCAAATTTTACCTCGGTGAGAGCAGATAATTAAATTTTATGAAGAACAGAATCAGCAATGTGAATTATTGAAAGAAGATTTGTACAAGAATGCAGAATTTTTGTGTGATATCATGTCAAATCAAAATGACCGGAATATTTCTTTGCAAGGTAAAACTAAGTGTATATATGATAAGTGGCATAAAATCCAAGCATTTTGAAAAAAGCTGCCTTTTTTCAAAACACTTCTTCAAAAGGAAATTTCAGATTAACACTTTCCCCAGTTAGCAAAGGTCACTGATGAGCAGGATGATATATGCGAGTCATTTGAAGACTACACAGCTGTTAATACCTACTAACTGGAGAATACAATGAAAGGTTCCCTGACTTTGAGCATCACGACATCACACTCAAATTAGCATTTCAGCCTCGCCTAGCTGATATCACCGAGGCACCTAAAGAACTTCAGACGGAATTGACTGAGCTCTCAGTAGATGACATTTTAAAGTCATTATTGACGCTAAGAAAGATCCAACTGAAATAAGGAAAAATGCAGTAGAATACCCATGCCTTCAGCAACATGCCCAAAAAACGCTTTCTTGCTTTTCGACCACGTATTGCTGTGAATCTACATTCTCTCAACTGAAACTGCCGACCTCCAGGCTGCAACCAAACATTCAAATGCCTTCCAACTAAAAGCAGATGCAACAAAGTCCTTAAAAGGTCAGTTAACTTGGCCGGGCGCGGTGGCTCAGGCCTGTAATCCTAGCACTCTGGGAGGCCGAGGCGGGCGGATTGTTTGAGCTCAGGAGTTCGAGACCAGCCTGAGCAAGAGCAAGACCCCCATCTCTACCAAAAATAGAAATAAATTAATTGGACAGCTAAAAATATATATAGAAAAAATTAGCCGGGCATGGTGGCGCATGCCTGTAGTCCCAGCTACTCAGGAGGCTGAGACAGTAGGATTGCTCGAGCCCAGGAGTTTGAGGTTGCTGTGAGCTAGGCTGACGCCATGGCACTCGCCCCAGGCAAGAGAGTGAGACTGTCTCAAAAAAGAAAGAGGTTAGTTAACTTTAAAATTAACAAATGGTTTTCATTTTTTGAAAGTATATAGTAGTTAGATTTTTACAAAATAATGTACATTTTTCAGTATATCTAACTGAAGTTTCTTGAATGTGGCCTTATTGGATTGCAGCTAAATTAATGAGGCCTCCAACACAAAAAGGTTTCCCACCCGTGGTTTGTAATCTTGTAATTAAACCCAGTTAAATTACCATTCGCACCAGAAGGCAAAAATAAAGACATTTTAAGAAATGCAAGGCTCCAAGTTCATTGCCTATCGATCTCTCCTGAAATGAAATGGCTCAAGGGTGCACTGGAACGGGGCTTCTCAACCTTGGGGAGGGGCCAGTTACTCGTTTTTTAAATTTCCGCGCCACTGAGGACCGACACTGAGTAAAGTGCTCCTGCAACAGAAATGACCTGGAAAAAATGGCAAAAATACTTTCTGTCTCTAAAGCCGCATCCTGAGGCCGGTGGCTGGGGGGCAGAGTGAGTCTTTTGCTATTTGTGCAACAGGAGACAGCCCAGCCCGACCTGGTAAAGGGAGATCCTGGGCGGAGGAGGTCATGAGATTGTCTTCAGCAGACATGGGGTGATCAGAATTATCAACCGTAACTGCCTGAAGCTGAGAACCCATCCTTTAAAAGCTCTGTATTTCTGCGAATGGTCACGAAATTTGGGATTTTTAGGACAAGAAGGTCTGTCATTTTTCCTCCTTTGCTAGCAAAGTAGACTCTCTCTTTCCTTCCTGCTCAAACTGCTTGTCCTCGTTATTCGGCCTCGTGGACAAGTGCCGAGTTTTTGGTAACACTACCAAATGTCACTGCGCTACTCGATGCTACCACGGTCCCTGGACAGCCGTCTCTCTCTCTGATCTTGTCCACAGAGCAGCAGGTCCACGGACCCACTTTGAGTAGCACTGTTGCAGAGAGCTCGGAGCCCCAAAGGCTGATTCTGAGGAGGAAGAAGGTGGGGATGCCACATGGGGGTGCGAGGACCACATGCCTGGACCAGAGAGCTGGGACTGCCATTTGCAGACCATGCGCCCCAGCGTCAGGAACAGGCCCTCCTCTTGAGTGTACAAGAAATATTTAATAGAAGCTACTTTCAGAGAGAAACTGCATTGGTTAATTTAAGCCGCTGGCTTTTTTTGTTTGTTTGTTTTGTTTTTTTGAGACAGAGTCTCACTCTGTTGCCTGGGCTAGAGTGCTGTGATGTCAGCCTAGCTCACAGCAACCTCCAACTCCTGGGCTCAAGCGATCCTCCTTCCTAAACCTCCCAAGAAGCTGGGACTACAGGCATGTGCCACGACGCCTGACTAATTTTTTCTATTTTTAGTAGAGACGGGGGGGGGTCTTGCTTTTGCTCAGGCTGGTCTCGAACTCCTGACCTCAAGAGATCCTCCCACCTTGGCCTCCCAGAGTGCTGGGATTACAGGAATGAGCCGCTGTGCCCAGCCTAACCAATGCTTTTAAAACGAAGTAAACCTCCATCACTGACATTCAGATAGTACTGGTTCAGCCCTCATACTGCCTCCGCCGGCCTGGGAACAAGCCCCTCTTGCACAGGACCCTCCAGCTGTGCTTTCTTCCAGCTCCTCCCGTGGCTGGCCCTGAGTCCATTTGTGACCCTAAATGACCGTGTTCATTTTAGGCAGCACTGACATGTACCCCATTCACAATGAGGGAAGGACGGGCAGGATGAGTCGTCACCGCGTCTAGCACCAGCCACCCGCACAGTCGCTGGCATCTGAAGCTGGGGCGGCAGGAGGAGGGACGGGTGGTCTGAACGTAGTCAGCAGTGACAGAAGTAGATCTGACACCACCACACACAGTTTTTAATCCCCGTAACTACAAAATATAAATCTTTAAAACATCGCTTGGTGGCTACGACACCAGGCTTGTCTTCCCATTTTAAACAACTAGGACAAAAATATGAAGCAGCTTTCACTTGCTAGTGTCAATGGAAAAAAAGACCAAACTCTGTAAAGTAATTTTAAGAGATTTACTCTGAGCCAAATTTGAGGACCATGACCCGGAGCCACGCCCAAGAGGCCTTGAGCAAGTGGACTCGCTGAGGTTGGGTTACAGTTTGGTTTTATACATTTCAGGGAGGCAGGGGTTAGAGGTAAAGTCATAAATCAATACGTGGGAGGCATACATTGGTTTGGCCCAAAAAGGTGGGCCATCTCGAAGCGGGGGCTTACAGGTTATAGGTGGGTTTAAAGATTCTTTGGCGTGTAATTGGTTAAAGACATGAAGCTTTGTCTAAAGGCTTGGAATGTTTTAACATAAGGAGCTCTTTATCAGAGCTAAGCCACTGGACATAGATTAGTTGTGTAAATTGAGGACCTGCAGGTTTGTCTTGCATACCCTTAGGCCGTTAATGGGTTGCAAAGGATGTCCCCAAGAAGGGCGGGGGGCATGATGAGGCATGTCTGACCTTCCTCCTGGCAGGCAATTTAGTTTTAGGATATTCCTTTGGCCACGAGGGGGTCCATTTAGTCAGCCGGTGTGGGGGGTAAGCCTTAAAATTTTATTTTAGCTCACACTAGACAACAGGCAGGCAGCACCGTGGTCCTCATGAACCTAGCTACTGCCCAGCTTTCCCTCTGGAGCACTTCTAGATCCCGTGGGGCAGGTGGGGGCCGCGAATCCAAGCAGGGCACAGTGGCCTTGTGCACTGAGGAAGAAGACGAGGGTCAGAGTCAGGGGGAGCTGAGGTGGCGAAGGGGACTTCACGAGGCAGAGCACCGGTGCGGAGGCAGCTCCTGAAAGCTGCCCGGGGCTCCCCTGGGAACCGTGGCTGACAACTGCGCTGCAGACGCAGCTGGGCAGCGGAGGCTGGGACAGAGCAGCCGGCAGGGAGCTGCACACTCACCAAGTCCCAGAGCTCGCCAGGGCAGCCAGGCTGGAGGGTGCTCAGGGGAGAGCCTGTAACAGGGCAGCCTCTCTAGAGGTGCCCAGCAGAGATAAAAACCAGTCTCAGGGCTGGGCGTGGTGGCTCAGGCCTGTAATCCTAGCACTTAGGGAGGCCGAGGCGGGCGGATTGTCCTGAGCTCAGGAGTTCGAGACCAGCCTGAGCAAGAGTGAGACCCCGTCTCTACCAAAAATAGAAAGAAATTAATTGGACAGCTAAAAATATATATAGAAAAAATTAGCTGGGCATGGTGGCACATGCCTGTAGTCCTGGCTACTCGGGAGGCTGAGACAGTAGGATTGCTTGAGCCCAGGAGTTTGAGGTTGCTGTGAGCTAGGCTGACGCCATGGCACTCGACCCAGGCAAGACTCTGTCTCAATAAAAAAAAAAAAAATGATAGTTGTCTGATCAAAGCAAAAATAACTCCCCCTACACATGTGAAATACAAGAAAATGGTAAAAAAGAAGAAAAGGCAGAAATGGAAGGTTGTACCTTGCACAGGATCATAAATTGAGGTTGAATTGAAGGGTTTTGCACTATACATGAAGTGGTGAACGTTATTTACAGGCAGAGACTGTGGATCTAGGCTGGGCACAGCGGCTCGCGCCTGCGATCCGGCACTTTGGGAGGCTAAGGCAGGAGGATCGCTTGAACCCAGGAGTTGGAGGTTGCAGTGAGCTACGATGACGCCACCACGCTCTACCTGGGGCAACAGAGTGAGACTCTGTCTCAAAAAAACCCAATAAACAAACAAACAAAAAACACCGCCAAACAATTAGATGAAATGGAGAAACTCAATGAAAGACACAAATTACCAAAACTGACACAGAAAAAATAGAAAAATAGAAAATCTGAAATAAACTGCTGTATCTTTAAACAACAGAATACTACTGAACAATAAAAAGGAACAACCTATTGCTACCTGCAACTTGCATGGATCTTGAAATTATCATGTTAAGCCAAAGAAGCCAGACACACATGAGAACACCATATGATTGCACTCAGATGAGATTCGGGAACAGACAAGCTCACCGGCAGTGACAGAGGTGGGCGGTGGGGGCTGGATGGGCCGACTGCGGGCTTGAGGCGAGGGTGGGGTGACAGAGAGGCTCAGAGTCTCGCCTGGAGTAGCGGTTACGCAGGTGCAGAGTTGCGACTTGTACCTCATTTAAATATTTACGTTATTCTCCAATAAAGTTGATTTTAATATACATGGGAAATACACCCTTATCTTCACTCAAGTAAGTGTCCTTCCCAACTGATAAGAAAAAACACCAAGACATTAACGATCAGACAGAAGACGGGGCGACTCTTCACACAGGATCCAAAGCACCGACACTGTCACGGCTCTCGTCGTGGACTGAAGGAGGCCGTCCCCCTGAAAGGCCCCTAAGCCCGCACCTGTGCCCCGTACGCTACCTCCTCACACGCCCTTTGCACAGCCACATGTCCGACTTCTATTTGCTCCTTCCCTGTCTTTGTCCCCCAAAAGGACGTGAGGTCGGGGACTTGATTTGCTCAGTTTTGAATCCTCAGCACCAAGAGCAGCGCCTGCGCAGGGACACCCACCTGTTGATGTCCTGCTGAAACGCAGCCAGCTGTGCCTTGAGCCTCGCCTCTGCCTGCTGCAGCATCTGAACCTGAAGGTCTTTGGAGATCATCTCCTTGGACACCTGAGTGATCTGGGCATCCCAGGCAGATTTGAGGGCTGATGCATCTTCACGAAGTCTAAACAGAAAAGGAACCGTGAATGGGGACGTGGTTCTTGCTCACTCAGGTTTCTCCTACACAGCTCCCCCCACAAAACACACACACGCACACACGCGCCCAGTCTCCCCAGGAAATGCCATGTCAGAGCTGAAACTTCCTTGCCTAGATTAAGGAGATGGTGCTAGCCAAGAAGAAATAGCCACTCCTCCTCCCCTCCCCCCGACCCACCCATCCATCCTGTCATGCATCCTACCGACCCAGACATCGACTAAACACCTACGGCATGCCAGGTGACATGCCAGGTGCTCAGGGTGCGAAGGTGAGCCATGGTGCGCCTGCCACGCCTCACAGAGCCCCCAGTCCTGAGGCAAGGCCACCTCTGACCAACCCATCTTCACGCCTTTGCCATGCTGAGCATGGCACCTCATACATGGAGACGCTTAACACATATTTGTCAAATTGAATAGTAAAATAAGGTTCTAGAGAAACCGTTAAATAACCTTAACAGTAAAATGCCTCTGGTAGGATTTCCCAAAATTGGATAACTTTCCCAAGAAAAACATTCAGAGAAGACACCTAGACACACTGACCATGGCAGCCGCGGCACTGACCCCAGCCAGATGACACCTGCCCACGTGCTCGGTGGCAGCCCTGTGTCGCAGTGACAGCCTGAATGGCTCCATCGAGCTCACATGACAGTGATGACAGCATCACGTCGAACAGGCCTTTCCAACGCTTCTGTGCTGATGGACTCTCTGGAGCAGAAGGCGAGCCTACTGCCCCACAGAGGCCGCCCTGGCCACGAGGGTCAGTCAAACCGGGCATGGGCGTATGTTAAGCCTGGTCTCTTACGGGATGGAAAGAAAGCCTCCATGCCCATTTCTTCAGACACATTTTTTAGGAGGGCTAAAAGGAGGAGCTATCAAAGGCTTCAACATGTCCCATCACCTCTGGAAGTTTGGCCTCACACAGACATGTCCGTGTTACACTGGCTCCTTCCATGCTATTAATAGTGTTTGCTGTTGAAGAAACAGACTTGGCAACAGCCTCTGGGTGCTCTGGGCAGCAGCGTCACCTCCAGACCAAGAGCCACTCAAGAACGTGCTGGCTTCCTCCCAGCACAGGCCAGAGGTCGTCCTGACCCACCCCCCAGGGCATGGCTGCCGAGCTCTCGCACAGACACGAAGGACGTCGGCAGCCCAGGTGGGAACGGATGGGTCACCACAAAAAATCATACACTTTTACCTTCACACATCCTACAGGTGTTCTCTGTAGCTTCAAACTCCAAACCAGCACGAAACTGCTAAAACACTAAAAGCTACCAGGAACTGCGAGGTCATCATTTAACGTGAACTCACGCTTGGGACAGTGAGGTCGGAATGACACCTGAAATCCCCAGACGCAAAGGAGGAAAGAAGTAAGCTTTTGAGTCTCTAAATCTATTTTCTGTTACCAAAATAATACCCTGTATGTTTAACAATCCTCAATGAGCAAGGAATGTTAATATTTATAGACAGAAAACTAAAGGACATTGAAGAACAACATTGAGTTTAAGGCTCCAGGGTCAGCGAGGCACTGTCGCTTCAGCTGCACTAACGGCGGAGCAGAGGCGCGCCAGGGTCTAGGGCCTCCCAGGACGCTGACAGCACGGGCTGCGGGCGCTCACACGCGCGCTGCACTCAGCTGCCTTCGTTTCCCAGCTACTGTTGCTCAATTTAATTGGTCAAACTACAAAACAACAAGCTAAATCCAAGGAAACCATCCCGAATAAGCCTTTCATCTGCTGGTATCTCACAGTTCTAAGAGTCATTTCCTCCCAAATAGAAACATGATTTAGCAGGGAATTCCCTAAAAAATAGGGACAGATATTTCCCAAAGGGACACAGCCAGTCGCTAAGCATGGAAACCACTAGCCGACGATTTATGCCTTCGGTAAATGCAACTTCCCCAAGTACCCGCCTTACTGGGGGTCCGGGGATGCAGTTTAATGCTAACCATGCCGCTGCCGTTACGACGGTCAGACTTGCGTGCATCTCTCACCAAACGCCAGGCACAAGTGGAACAGAGTTGCTTATCTGGCCTGGCCTGCCTTAGATGCCAGAAAGGAAACTGAGTTTAAAAAGAAACGAGTTGACAGAGTAATTGGAACACTCCCGTACTGCTGGGGGCATGTGACGCAGGGCAGCTACTAGAGGCGGAAGAGCAGCTCCTCAGACAGCTGCGCACGGACTTCTACAACCCAGCGCTCCCCTTCCGGGCACACACACAAGAGCCGAAAGCAGGATCTCAAAGAGACATTTGTACTTCGACGTTCACAGCAGTGTTATTCATGAGATAAAAAGGCAGGAACAACCTACATGTCAATGAATGGATGGACAAACAAATGCTGTCCATCCGGACAATGGGATATTATTGAGCCTTAAAAAGGAAAAAATTCTGACTTAAAACCACTGAACTGTATATTTAAAAATGGTTAAGATAGTAAAATTTATGTTATATGTATTTAACCACAATAAAAAAAAATTGAAAAAAAAGGGGAACGAAATTCTGACATATGCTATCACGTGGCTGAACCCTGCAGGCCTTGTGCTGGGTGAAACAACCCAGGCTCAAAAGGACAAACACCGTATGAGCCCAACTTGCAGGAGGTCCCCGGAGGAGTCAGATTCATGGAGATAGAAGTAGAATGGAGGGTGCAGGACTGGGGAGGGGAAGGGGGCTGTTGGTTCACGGGGACAGAGCTTCAGTTTGGGAAGATGGAAAGTTCTGGAGACGGATGTGGTGACAGCAGCACAACCATGTGGATGTGCTTAATGCCACTGACCTGTGCACTGAAAAAATGGTTAAAATGGTAAGTTTTAGGGCCGGGCGCGGTGGCTCACGCCTGTAATCCTAGCACTCTGGGAGGCCAAGGAGGGTGGATCGTTCTGAGCTCAGGAGTTCGAGACCAGCCTGAGCAAGAAGCGAGACCCCGTCTCTACTAAAAATAGAAATAAATTAATTGGACAGCTAAACATATATACAGAAAAAATTAGCCGGGCATGGTGGCGCATGCCTGTAGTCCCAGCTACTCGGGAGGCTGAGGCAGTAGGATTGCTTGAGCCCAGGAGTTTGAGGTTGCTGTGAGCTAGGCTGACGCCACGGCACTCGCCCCAGGCAAGAGAGTGAGACTCTGTCTCAAAAACAAACAAACAAACAAAAAAAAAAAATGGTAAGTTTTACGTTATGTGTATTTTACCACAAATAAATAAATGCATGCATACACACAAACTACACAATTTCAAAAAAAGAAAAGAAAGAAAAGAATTGTTAAGAAAAATGACCATAAAGCTAAGAAGACCCCCTGCCCGCCAGACACTCATTCTCTTGCCGGCTCTCTGGGTGGAGCAGGCGCCCGCTCACCTGTTGATGACGGCGTCCTTCTCCTTGCCGGTGTCTGCCTGACTCCACTCGGCCCTGCGGAGCTGCACCTCCAGGCTCTCGCAGTGGGCCTGCAGCTCCTGAACCCTGGTCTCCAGCGCCTGCAGCTGCTCCCTGTGGGCTCCCTTCACCGCTGCCAGCACCATGTCCCTCTCCCTGGCCAATCGGTCGAGCTCCTCATGCCTAAAACACAGAGAGGGGTCCCCTAGCAGTTCCCCAGCCCCAGACTTCCAGATCGCCCTCTCTTGTGCTACAGCGGTTACTGTGCATCTGTCCTCAGCTGGGTCACCTAATTCTGCAGGGCAGGCTCTTTGCTCATCACTCCTCAGAGGTAAACACAGACTGAGCCATTCTTAGACGCCAAGCCTGGCCTGCCCCCCAGAACTCACAGCCCCCCGAGAAGACAGACAGGCAAAGCAGGTACATTAGCACAATTTGAACACCACCACTCAGACTCCTAATCAACCCCTGAAAGCAAAAACGCAGATGCTCCCTGCCTTGCATCTTGGTGCAGTCAGGTCTGCCAGGGCCAGGACTGCTGTATGAAGTGTGTACTCAGCACATAAGCTCTGAATTGCCTCAACCTGGGCTGTTTTTGTAAATCACCTGGCAAAGCATGTTCCATAACTCTCAGTGTCTTCATAATGTCGTCCAGACTCAGGCAATCACACTTATCTGGAGCGAGAGTCTCGCAGAGCAAGCCTGACTAGGCTGCTGGTTCTACAGTGTGGACAGGCTCTGCCACTGAGGGGATCTGGGGACACAGTCCTTGTGCTGGAACTCAATCTGCAGGGAAAACCGCAAAGCTCTTGACCAGATACAAGCGCTGTATTTTATTTTTTATTTTTCGTAGAGATGGGGTCTCGCCACATTGCCCAGGCTGGCCTAGAGCTCCTGGCCGCGAGTGCCTGCCCCCTGCTCTCTCCAAGCTGTAGGAGCTCACTCCAGCATCAGCTGACAGGGGACTGGAAACCACTCTCAAGGGGAGCTCGCCAGGTGGTCTTTGGCACGTAGCTCAGAGGGAGTGCAGAGCACGTGAGATGCTGCCCGGGAGTCACTCCGCTCCTGTCGGTCACGCGTGTGAGAGGCAGACTCCGTGAATGGACGTGAGGGAAGCCCCCCTTGTGTCAGCAGGAGGGCTGTTCCCAAGAATACCTTACGTCTTACTTAATAAATACTGAACTTTATAGCACATAATACTGTTTTGCAAAGTGTATGCTAGTAATCATCATAGTTATCTTTATTTAGAAAAGTTTCTGAACATGTACAGTCTTGTGACCCTAGCAAATTTATTATTTTTAGATTATATGAATATCTTGTTATAGGTGATTGATTTCAAATTTTTTCAAGCACAAAAAATACATTAATTTAAAATAATGTGGGGCTGTGGACTGGAAATACAGAGTTCAGGAGGAAAAGGAACAGTGTAAACCTCCGACTGCTAGGGAAGAGCAGGCTCAAGGAGGTTTTCTGGTAGAGCTGGCGGCTCGCTATGTCACCCAGGCTGGTCTCAAACCCCACCGCGCCTGGCCAGGCACTGCTCTGAATCAGCGATAGTGGGCATTAAATTGCTATGGTATTTAGATCACATCAGAGACATTTTAAAGAGTCATTGAACAGTGTTATTTGTTAATGCCAGAAATTACACTCATTTTCAACTAACTATAGCTGACCCTTGAACAACACAGGCTTGAACTGTGAGGATCCATATATATGTGAATTTTGTCAATAAATATATTGGAAAATTTTTTGGAGATTCAAGACAATTTGAAAAAATTCACAAACTGCATAGTCTAAAAATATCAAAAAGATTAAGAAGAAGGTATCATGAATGCATAAAATATATGCAGATACTACTAGTCTATACTATCATTTACTACCATAAAATATATACAAATCTATTATTAAAAGTTAAAATTTATCAAAACATAGGCACACAAACACTTACAGACCACACATGGCACCACCCACAGCCAAGAGAAATGTAAACAAAGACGCCACGATCAATCATAACACCCAGCATTAACTTGAGCACATGCACTGTAATCACTGTAATCACGTCACAGCCCCTCCTGGTGCTGCTGTGGTGAGCTCTCGTGTTGCAAGGACCTGCTCACAACACGGTGCGCTGTGACACTCACCACCTCCCAGTGACCAGTTCGTCTTTCCAGTAAACTGCGGATCACGGCAAAAAGTGATCTCCTGCCAGGCGCGGTGGCTCACGCCCATGATCCCAGCACTTTGGGAGGCCAAGAAGGGAGGATCGCTTGAGCCCAGAAGTTCAAGACCAGCCTGGGCAACATAGTGAAACCCCATTTCTACAAAAATTAAAAAAGAAAAAAAAATCACTAAGGAAAAAAGATACCTGCCTGAACAGGCTTTTAATACAGACTGAAGTGCCCTATTCTGGAAAAATAAAGCCGCACGGGACATTTACTAGTGAGGAAGAGAAGTGACACCAGGGTTTGAGGCAGGAAGGGACAGGCCCACTCCACGGTTTTGTGCCGGTGTGGCCAGGGGCACGATCAGGACGCCCTCCTCTACACAGCGGCCAAGCCCGAGCCCTGAAGGGAAAGATGAACGCCAGCTGCCAGTCTTGTGGCTGTGCCCCACAGCCGGGATAACGAGAACCCTCTTTCTGGGCTGGTTCCATTGACGCGTTGTCCCCGAGTGAGGAAATACCCTGCCAATAAGGGACGGACTTCTGCAGTTCTTTTAACACTGGACGATGCCCCAGCCACCCAGACCCCAGGCCTTCAACACCGAAGGCATCGAAGTGGTCTGTTTGCCCCCAAACACAAAGCTCTAGGGGGTCCTGAGGACCTTCAAGGCGCATTACACATGGTACTCTGTGGAAAGGACAGTCAACGCTGTGGAAGGGAACCCCACGGGAAGAACATCGTGACAGCCTGGGAGGATTCCATGGTGGAAGATGCCGCCATGGCTACAGAAAAAGCCGTGAAAGCCACCAAGCCTGAAACAATGAATTCCAGCTGCGCAAATTGTGTCCAGACGCTGTGCACGACTGCGCGGAATGTGGGGCAGAGCCAATGGAGGAAGTCCTGGAAGAGACTGTGGATACGGCAAGAAAGGCAGAGGGTGAGGGTTCCAAGACACGGAGCTTGGAGAAATCGAAGAGCTAACAGACGCCACACCAGGGGAAGTCACAGAAGGTGACCTGGCGGAGACGAGTGCTCCTGAACCAGTGCCAGCCGCCAAGGAAGAAGATGAGGAAGAAGCAGAGCCACAAACAAGTGACGCCACACAGCCTGGCAGAAGGTTCCGATCGTGCAAGACGCCTTCTGACTTCTTTTACAACATGAGCACTTCTACGATACGGGCACTGAAACTAAAGCAAACACTGGAAGAAGAATTGGTACGATGTAGAAACATTTTTAGAGAAATAAAAAAGCAAAAAAGACAGAAATTACGATGTATTTCCATTAAGTTACTCTGTGTGCATCTGCCTCTCTGCCTCCCCGAGACAGCAAGACCCGCCTCTCCCCTCCTCCTCCTCAGCCCACTCACTGAGATGACGGGACGAAGACCCCTGTGCTGATCCACTTCCACTTTAATGAATAGCAAACACATTTTCTTTTCCTTATGATTTTCTTAATAACATTTCCTTTTCTCTAGCTTACTTTATTGTAAGAATACAGTACATAACACATAGAACATACAAAATTGTGTTAACACACTCTTTACATTATTGGTAAGGCATCTGGTCAACAGCAGGCTATTAGTAGTTAAGTTTTTGGGAAGTCAGAAGTTGTATGTGGGCTCACACCTGTTATCCTAGCACTCTTGGAGGAGGCTGAGGCAGGAGGATTCTTTGAGCCTGGGAGTTTGAGGCTAAAGTGAGCTATGATTGTGCCACTGCACTCTAGGTGGGGCAACAGAGTAAGACTCTGTCTCAAAAAAAAAAAGAAAAAGAAAAAAAGTTACACGTGAATTTTTTTTGCAGACAGAGTCTCGTTCTGTCACCCGGGCTAGTGTGCCATGGCAGCAGCCTAGCTCACAGCAACCTCAAACTCCTGGGCTCAAGTGCTCCTCCTGCCTCGGCCTCCCAGAGTGCTAGGATTATAGGCATGAGCCACTGCGCCGGGCCAATATGTGAATTTCTGACTGCACAGGGCACTGGCACCCCTAGTCCCTGAGTTGTTCAAGTGTTAACTATCAACTTACGATTTTTTAAAATTCTAGCTATAGATTTAAAAACCTACAAAGAGAAAGTGTTTGTCCAGCTTCCTCGTGGCCGCACGGTGCGGCTAAGCAAGCAGTCCTGGCACCACCACCATCTGCTCTATGTCCACCTGGGCTCCCCACACACCCGCTCTGCCTCAGTTTCCTCATCTGCGTATGAGAACACGGCACACACCCTCACGATGTGTGTCATCTGAGGGCACGCCCCTCTCTCACCACCACCGGTGGGGCGTGCACAGCAGGCTGGAAAGTTCCCCACTGTAGGGGATTCCAGAGGAGAGCAGCAAAGACAGCGTCCTCACAGTTCTGCCTCTCGGCTTGTACATATTGCACAAACATCACGGCAACAAAACATGCAAGTCACCCTTGCATCACCGCCTGTCACCCGCGTCATGACATACTATCTTCATAAACACCTACATGTTTTATTTACAGTTACGATGTTTCTTCAGAGAAGAAACAGGAAGTGAATCCTGTGGTGGCAGCTGAAACAGGGGCTGCCCCTCAGGCTCGGGCCCCACCCACAGCCTCTGCACCCACTCCAGGTCCCCACCCTACAGCCTCTGCCCCGTCCCTGAGCCATCGCCGGCTCCGCCCTCTCAGGCACCCACTCTACACCATCCTACCAAGACCTCGCCATAGCCCAGCTTTGTGGGGTGGATTCTACCTGGGCTCTGTCAGGACCACTGCCCTGGGACCGCCCGACATCTGCTCCCTGGGTGTCCCACGACACCTGCAACACCCGGCACACGGGGGGCAGGGGGATGCTGTTCTGCCAGGGCCACAGGACCCGCACTGAATTATAAAAATCATTTCAGGCCAGGCGCAGTGGCTCACACCTATAATCCTAGCTGCTATGATTAAAAGGATTTATTGTGTAAAATTTGGATTCAGTCAAAAGGCCGCACTCAAGGACCCGGAAGGCCACGTGTGGCCCCGAGGCCGCAGGTTCCCCGCTCCTGTCCTTGCACTCTGAGAGGCCGAGGTGGCAGGATTGCTTGAGGCCAGGAGTTTGAGACCAGCGTGGGCAATAGAGACCCCATTTTTACAAAATAAAAAAAATAAATAAATAGCTGGGGATGGCAAGTGCCTGTAGTCCCAGCTACTTGGGAGGAGGTTGAGGCAGGAGGATCACTCAAGCCCAGGAAGTGAGGCTGCAGTGAGCTGTGATGACACCACTGCACTCCAGCCTGGGCAACAGTAAGACCCTGTCTCAAAAAAAAAAAAAAAAAAAAAAAAATCATTTCAGTGGGAAAATGAGGGCTCTTTGGAACTTAGGAATTTTAGATCCAAGAGAATAAAATTATTTTGCTGCAATAATTTTAAAAATAAAGGTGACTGCATCAACAAAGTAAAAGTAGCTGCTACAATCTAAAACTCACAAAACTGGTTAATAAGGGCTGGGCATGGTGCCTCACGCCTGTACTCCCAGCACTCTGGGAGGCCGAGGTGGGAGGATCGTTTGAGCTCAGGAGTTCAAGACCAGCCTGAGCAAAAGCAAGACCTAAAAATAGAAAAATTAGTCTCTACTAAAATTAGAAAAATCATCTGGGTGCCATGGTGGTGCCTGTAGTCCCAGCTACCAGGGAGGCTGAGGCAGGAGGATCCCTTGGGCCCAAGAGTGTGAGGCTGCCGTGAGCTATGATGATGCCACTGCACTCTGCCCAGGGTGACAGAGAGAGACTCTGTCTCAAAATAATAAACAAACAAACAAACTGGGTAATAAGTAAAACTTTTAAGTTTTAAAAGGTAACTTTTAACTTGGGTTTTAAATGTTTTAACTTTTACAACACTGGAAAGCCTAAACGGCACTGAGACAATCCAGAGCAGAAACACGGTGAAAGGCTGAGTGAAGGCCAGACCCTCCCTGGTTAGAGCTCGGATGCACGTACCAGCCTCGGCTCCCACTCCCGGCTACGAGCAGGTTGTGCGCTGTGGGGGTCAGAAATACTCACTTCCTCTTAAACGTTTCCTCTTCTTTTTTCCTGGTTAGCTGCACAGAGTGAAGTTTATCTTCTAAGTCCTTTATCCTAAAAAGAAACAAATATTAGTGGAAAAAGCAGATAAGAGACTAAAGCAAAGCTCAAGAGACTCCCAGCCCAGACCGTGCAACGCAGCCACGGAGCTCTGCCCAGCAGACAGGAGGCGACACGCACTGGGCATCCTTCACGGCCTCCAGGTCCCGGCACGCCCAGGCTTGGTCCTGGAGCTTCCTCTCCAGCTCCGAGTTCGTGGCCTCGGCCCTCTGCAGACACTCCGCAGCCTTTGCTCCAGCTTCTCTCAGAGCCTCAAGCTCTTTGTTCAGTAGTTTAACCTTTGAATGATTTTTAAAAATTCAAAATGAGGATATAGTTAGAACCAATTGAGGCATTAGAGACACGTACGGCCATTTTATCAAGACTGGAGAGAATAAAACTAAAGTTCAGGAAACTGAGACAGTGAGAATGTCCTCGCACGCCACGCCCCCGTGGCGCAGACTCAGGTGAGACCGAGTGGCCCTCTGAAGGCTCTGCACCCACCGAGTCAGGCCCTGGTCCGAGCAGAGACCCCACGTGCCTCCCAGCCCTAAGCCATAACAGACCAATTCAATTCCACTCCGTTTCTTAGCACAAAATTTTAACATTATTTAAATAATGACATCAAGCATGCAGGGCATGTATAAGAACCTGGCTCACTGCTGAGCGACCCCACTCAAATCCTGGCTGCACACTGAATTTTTAAATGACCTCTCTGGGCCTCCATTTCCTTATCTGTAAAACACTGGTGGTGATGATGGTTGCTATACCCAAATAAGGTAACAGGCATACAGGAGCTGTGCACAGTGGCTCACGCCTGTAGTCCCAGCAACTTGGGAGGCCAAGGTGGGAGGACAGCCTTGAGGCCAGGAGTTTGAGACCAGCCTGGGCAATGTAGTGAGACCCCATCTTTAAAAAAAAAAAAATAAGAAAGATTAGCCAGGTATGGCACCGTGAGCCTGTGGTCCCAGCTACTGGAGAGGACAAAGCAGGAAGAGCCCTTGAGCCCAGGATCGAAAGGCAGCCAGCCGTGGTGGCTCATACCTGTAATTCCAGCAAAAAAGACTCAGCTCTTGCTTTTACTGCTAAACTGCACACTGTGACATGCACCGCGGGCCCTTGCAGCAGGTGGAGATGGAAGCGGGCCCAGCACCAGGGAAGTCCCTCCTTTGACGGGAGAGCCCGCCCGACAGGGAGCACAGGGCTCCCTCATGCCCACCTGCTCGTCTGCTCCGTGGTGCTCGGAAGTTCCCAGTGGGGCCTTGTGAGGGTCCCTGTGGGGCAGCCCCAGCCTCAGGCCCAGACCGCTCTGGTCTCTGGCCAACAGGGTCAGCACTACATCCAGGGGTGGGGTCGGGGACTAACAAGAAAGGGTCATACAGGGCTCTGCGGCCAGCGGCGACACGGTCGAACTCAGGCTGGCCTGGCCTGGCCGGGGGACTGTGATCTCTGCCAGGAGGCGAGACTGGGAGTTGCCTAGCCTGGGCCCCAGCCACTCTGAATACCTGCCCACCGCCCACCAGGGTCCTTGGGGCCTCCCCCTGGGCTGATGGCTGTCCTGTGGAGAGGTGAGAATGCCTGGGGGAGGGCCCTGTGCTGGCCACGAAGGCTGTTGCCCACAGAGACAACCAGTCAGGCAACAGGACCAGACATCACCCTCCCCTCCCACCCCCAGCTGCAGCCCTTGTCCTGCCTGTGTGTAGCCCCTCAAGGCTGGTCCCTGTTCCGCATCCTGAAAGTGACTCTGGCAGTGTCTGAGGTGGCACGTGGAACCATATGCATGTGCTGCTTGTAGCTGCGCCACACGCCACCCTGCTGCCCCAGAGAGGTGCTGAGCCCAGTCCGGCCTCTGCTGTGCGGTGGGGAGGTGAGCAGCACCCACGGGCCCGTTTCAAGGATCTCACTGGAGAACTCAGGCCGCCGGCAGGGACAGAGTCCGCAGTCGCCTCGTTGCCTCGGCCAGTACCAGGCTGGTCACTCACCTCGAGGGAGGGCGCCTGCCCAAGCTCTCGTCAGCTTGACCAGGAGCGGAGGCGCCAGCGCTCCTGACCGAGGACAGTGACTCCACAGTGACCTCAGCAGTCGCATCCCCCACAACCCACCAAGGCCCCGGCCCATGTGCCCGTGTGTGATCCACTGACTCACGGTTCAGAAAGAGCCTCACCACTCAAGAGAGGGGGGTCTTAGGGCAGATGAGGAAAAACTTTCAACACTCAAAGGAGCCCCGGTTACCTTGAGCTCGTGGGATAAGACCACGCTGCTCATGCTGTCGGCCTGCAGGCGGAGTTCATGCTCCCGCTTCTGCGCTTCAGATTCAAACTCCAGCAGTAGTTCCTGGAACACACCGGGCCACAGTGAAAGGACAGTGGTGGGGACCCACACAGACCTCGCTGGCAGCTGAGAAGTCAGGGGGTGGGCAGCACGCAGCGGTCTGTGAGGAAGGCTGTCGAGGAGACAGAGCTTGGAATCGTGACACCGGCGTGGCCAGTGAAACTGCGTGTGCTGAATTCTCTCTCAGGATCTTCCCGCGGCACCTGTGATCCACACGTTTGCACGAACAGCAGAGGGGCCTGCAGGGCCGGCCCGCGCCGAGGACGCAGCTCTGTCCATTTCTCCCTTTAGCTCTGTCCGTGTTTGCCCCACAGAGTGAAGCCAGGGGCATGAACGGACTGAGAACCAACTGTTCCAGCACTGCGCTGGGGAGCACGAGTCCCCCGAGACTACCTGCTCTCCCAGGACCACCCACTCCAAACAGACTCAGTTACCTGAAGGATGGGCACGGAGGGAGGCTGAACCCAACCCTGAGGTGCTGCCAGGAATGTGCGGCACCCTCTGCTGGCCCGGGGCAGACGGGACCCGCACGCGTGCCTGGCAGTAAATGGACAAACTGCACCAGCACAGCGGCACACCCCAATTCTGACAGCGAGTGGGAGCCTCAGAGAAACCATGCAGAAAGCACAACTGAAAACATATATTTTACTTTTTTTACCCTTGGAAAAGCAAAAATGATGGTAAGGGTCACAGGAGCAACACTTAATGGAATCAGAATATAAAAGTCATGGAAGGCCAGGCGTGGTGGCTTATGCCTGTAATCCTAGCACTCTGGGAGGCCGAGGCGGGCAGATTGTTTCAGCTCAGGAGTTCGAGACCAGCCTGAGCAAGAGCGAGACCCCATCTCTACTAAAAAATAGAAAAGAAATTCTCTGGACAACTAAAAATATATAGAAAAAATTAGCCGGGCATGGTGGCACATGCCTGTAGTCCCAGCTACTCGGGAGGCTGAGGCAGGAGGATCGCTTGAGCCCAGGAGTTTGAGGTTGCTGTGAGCTAGGCTGATGCCGTGGCACTCACTCTAACCAGGGCAACAGAGCGAGACTCTGTCTCAAAAAAAAAAGTATTTGTTAAATGAATGAATAAATCAATAATCACTCAGTTTCTCCTCCAGTGGCTTTTAACTCTGTAATTAACTTACAAGGAAAAAGACTTCCTTACACTCGCAGTGTACGACTCACATATGCAATACAAGTTAAACTGACTGATTCAGTTACTGTTGACTTGTATTTCATTTTTCAAAAGAAAAACCGTTATCCCCATTGAATCAATTCTACTTCTGACAAGTCAATAATGGACACAAAGATCTGAAACAAGACACAAAAAAGCAGCCCAAAGGCAACCACGAAGCTGAGGAACACAAGAGACTCCAGCTTAACGGAAATGCAGGACGTGGGCCGCAGCACAGAGCGAGAGCAGAGGCACCCACGCCCCAGAGCCAGCACAGGCTCTGGGTGTTCCAGAACCACACTAGATGAATGCCACCCTAATTTCCGGCAGCAGCCGAGCTACATGGAGTCTCCTTCCTTCCAGAGACAAGGCTGTTATCTGACAAACATCCATGTTCCCAGCTGTCTGTGAGGGGTCTGCAGTTTTGTGTGTGGACAGCCCAGGAAGCCAACTGGAGTCACTGCCAGCCAACCACAACCCTATTGCTGCTGTCCTCCCAGTGCCACCAAGCACCCCTGTCTGCTGGCTGGGCCAACCCCCTCACTGCCAGAGTCCTCCCGAAACTCCTTCTTTGGAGGTGACTTTGGTGCCACATGACGACTGAAGCCTTGTCACTTAATCACCATTGGTCTCTTTTTGACCAGATGTTTCAAGCCCCGGCTTAATGCCTAATGACCTCTGGCTGCTTCCAAAAGTGAAACCCACCCATACCAGCCTGCGAATCCCAGAAGGAAGTGCTCTGCAGGCCATTTCAGAAGCAATCTCCAGGACACTGAGCAGGGGCAGCGTCACGGAGAGGGAACTGTGCGCTCCCAGGGACAAAGGGCAACGCGCAGCTGGACACGGAGTCGGCACGGGGCAGAGACGCCGTGCATGGAACACTGTGAGCACGGCCCCCCTCCGCTGATGTTGGCTGATAAACACCTGAGGGCGAGGTTGGAAGGACAGCTGGTGTTCACACATGTCCTTTCAGTCCTGGCTGGCACAGCACTTCTCTCAGGACACTGTCCTGTCCTGGGAGCCTGACCCTGTGCCCCAGGGCATGTGGAGTGGGCAGCAAGGCCTACTCCACAATTCAGCGCTGCTACGAGTGCAGAAGTTTTTGTGGCTTTTGAGAACTGCTGCACTCCCGTGCCTAGAACAGAGCCAGGACACGGCAGGCGCGCCATCCGCACAGGGCCAGAACGGAGCCGCGACACGGCAGGCGCACCATCCGCACAGGGCCAGAACGGAGCCGGGACTCGGCAGGTGCGCCATCCACCAAGACACAAAAAGGGAGCTCAGAGAAGGACGGCTCAGGCAGCATCGCTGCCAGGAGGAGCAGAGGCGGGGACACAGCGCAGGATGAATCCAGGTGCAGCTCCTGCTCTGCATCACGGACTGAGTCTAAAAGGCGTAGAAACAACTTTGTCTTTGTTGTGAGGAGTACATGAATTCACACTCTTGCACAGAGGGCTTCACCCAACAAGATTCCTCACACACTGGCCGATGCTACAACAGCCAGGCTCCAACAGCCGACAGAAGGAGACAAGGAGACCCTGGCACGCCCAGCCCCACGTCACACCTGCACCTGCACAGTTGTCTGCCACATTTCGCTAGATGGGGACGCTGGGCACAAATCCATAGGAGGATTTCTTTCTTTCTTTTCTCTCTCCTTCTTCCTTTCCTTCCTCCCTCCTTCCCGCAGGGTCTCACTCTGTCACTCAGGCTGGAGTACGGTGGGGCAGCGGCACCATCGTAGCTCACCACAGCCTCAAACTCCTGGGCTCAAGCATGTAGCGTATCTTTCAACCAAACCCAGCACAGCTGAGTCTCCTGGAGGTATGGGCTGAGTTTCAAGAACACCAAGGAGAAATCTGGTGACAGATTTAAATGCTGTCAATTAAAACATCTATATTTAAACTTATAATTATTATTGTTGGGTTGAAAGAAATACAGTTACCACAATTTGAGTTCCAAATTCATTTCTGCAGTAAATAACTCAAGTTTTTTTAATAGTACTTCTTTTCTAAAATAAATAAGGAAATGTTTAATCATTTCTGAGGTGTAGTGATACTTTACATATCAAGTGACTGGGCTGGCCAGGCACGGTGGCTCATGCCTATAATCCTAGCACTCTGGGAGGCTGAGGCGGGGGAATCGCTTAAGGTCAGGAGTTGGAGACCAGCCTGAGCAAGAGCGAGACCCCGTCTCTACTAAAAATAGGAAAATTAGCTGGGCATCCTGGTGCACACCTATAGTCCCAGCTTCTTAGGAGGCTGAGGGGCAGAAGCATCGCTTGAGCCCAGGAGTTTGAGGTTTCAGTGAATAATGACGATGCCACTGCTGTCTATCCAGGGCGACAGAGCGAGAGTCTGTCTCAAAAAAAAAAAAAGGACTGGGCTAAGGGATGCACAGGGTGTGTCTGCCCTCCCTAGCGTGGGTGGAGGCCCAAATACAACTAAAAAGTGAGGCAGGGTGAACACGCTTTCTCTGCTTGGGCTGAGACACCAACCTTCTCCTGCCCTTGGCAATCAGGGTGCCTGGTTCTCGGGCCTTTGAACCCAGACTGAATGGCAGTGCCAGCTTTCCAGGTTCTGCCGCCTGCACACGGCAAATCATGGCACTTCGCAGCCTCCACAACTGCGTGTGTCAGTTCCACGACACGTCCCCTCTTGTGTGTATCTACACATCTGCAGCTGGTTCTGCTTCTCTGAGAGCCACACTGCGGGAGGGACTTTGGAGGCAGATTTAGACGCCCCTTCGCACCCCCCAACAGACCACCCCAGAGTGGAAACCTGTCCCCGTCACTCTGCTTTTACTCCCGTGGATAACACAGTCAATGAACAAAACGGTGTTCTGTTCCCTTAACTTTGTGCAATCTAAGTTGCACAGCAGGCACGCAGGGAAACACACAGGAGAGGACCACCCCCCGGAAGCTCTACCTGTCTCTGCAGAGCAAGTTCACCATTGAGTTCCTCGAGTTTTCTCTCTAGCCTCCGTTTCAGATTTTCGTATTGTTCCCGATGATGGTCGATCTCACCACTCTTGTCACTGTGGGAATAAAATATGCATTAAGAAAAGCAACTCTGAATATTCGCTGAATGCCACATTTGCAAGTGACTTTACACACAGTGGTCCTTCACTTTTGCAAGGCTTGCTTCAGTGGGGCCCAGAGAGGAGCAGAACTCTCACCTCCACCTGGACCCTGCTACACCTAAGCAGGGTGACTGCCTATAAAAGAGAAAATTAAATAGGGTCTAGAGTCTCACAGCATAAAGCCCAAAATGTCCAGGCTACAATAAAAAAAATCACCCGGCATGCCAAGAACCAGAAAGATTTCAACCTGAATGAGAGAAGACAGCCATTAGACGCCAGCACCAAGACAGTGCAGACGCTGACATCACTAAAGCAGTCACCATAAAAACGCTTCAACAAGCAATTTAGTAAAATGAATGGAAAAAGAAAATCTCAGCAAAGAAGAAGATATAATGAAGAATGAAGTGGAAATCTGAGAACCAAAAAGTGCAATAACCAAAGACCCGCTGGACAGGCTCGACGGCGGGATGAACGTCACGGAGGGAGAAATCAGCAACCTTGAAGATGGAATAACAGCAACGACCGGGTCTGAGCATAAAGAGAGGAAATTAACTGAAAAAGAAGAGAAACAAACGGAGCGCAGGGACCTGTGGGACAATAGCAAAGATCTAACAATGCTCACATCCTTGGAGTCCCGGAATGGTGTCCGAACAGCTGAAAATGCCCCAGGTGTGGAGAGAGGGAACCGGCGAAGACTTGAGAAGACTCTTCACAAAATAATGTAAGCGCTTTTAAAAGGATGCTTTAAACGCTCTCAGAAACACTGTGAGACAGTTAGCACTTGTGTGGAGCACAACCGGGCTGCAACTGCCCTGGCATCCAACGCATCTGCCCCTGCGCTGAGCGTAGAGGAGCAGCAGCCCCGACACCGTCTGCACCGGGGCTGAGGGAGAAGCCGACCTCCAGTTCAACCCTCGGCTCTGTCCCTGGTCCCTGGAAGGTGGTGTGTGGGGTGCACGTCACCGAGAGGCACTGCCTAGGGAGTGACCACTGACTGGCACATGACACCCGCACCGGCAGACGCCGTAGACCCATAAACACCTGGGCTTCCCTCGGGACAGTGACCCCTGTGAGAGGTACGTCTGTTGCAGGGACCCTGGAAGCTATGCCTGTGGGTTGTTATGGGAGACACCAGCTCCGGCAGGTCAGGGTGGCACTGCCCTTATGTAGGGGCCGCTTCAGCGGGGCCCAGAGGGGAGCAGACTCTCCTTGCACCTGACCTGTCAAAGAAGGTCCCTCTGCTGAACAGGAATGTCCGGTGCCATCCTGCTGGCCAGCTCACAGCCACCTGGGAGCCTCTGAGCAAATGGGCTGGGCACACACAACAGAGAGCCACTTACCATTCAGAAAGATGTGGCAGAACTCAACAAACCAACACAAAGAAAAGATGCCAAAAATAGACCGGGAACTGCTAGAAGCATGTCTCAGAACAGTGAGCGTGGGAGGCTCTATCTGGGGCTCAGAGATACCGCGACAGACCACCCGCGGTGGTTTTCATTTTGACATTTCACTTCATCATCGTCTATAAGAAATGACTTTCTATAATAAGAACATATTACTTCTGGCTGGGCACAGTGGCTCACGCCTGTAATCCCAGCACTCTGGGAGGCCGAGGCGGGTAGATCGCTCAAGGTCAGGAGTTTGAGACCAGCCTGAGCAAGAGCGAGACCCCCGTCTCTACTAAAAAATAGAAAAGAAATGATCTGGACAACTAAAAATATATATATAAAAAGTAGCCGGGTATGGTGGCGCATGCCTGTAGTCCCAGCTACTCAGGAGGCTGAGGCAGAAGGATCGCTTGAGCCCAGGAGTTTGAGGTTGCTGTGAGCTAGGCTGACGCCACGGCACTCTAGCCCGGGCAACAGAGCCAGACTCTGTCTCAAAAAAAAAAAAAAGAACATATTACTTCTGTGATTTTAAAAAGTGCTCTAAAGTGCTCTCCACATGAGAAGAACAAGTAACCATGTGAGAAATACTCGGGATGCTGTTAAGTGCAGACAGAGCCTGTCGTGTGCCCTCCCTCTGGTGTCTGTGCACATACTTCATACGTGGAGAAACAACACGCAGAGACACACTCCGTTAACATGACATAACGAACACACACATGACTTCTGACATGGGGGGTGGGGGTGATGTTTTAAATGAAGACTGTTCTATCAAACTCTCAAGGCCACCATGGGTAGGCGGAGCTGAGGGACGCTGGACAGGTGGGCGAGTTCCTGGGGCCCGGCCTCAGGACCCCACGGTGAAGGCGTCTGGTTTTTACGTCAACTTGCCTGAAGTCAGCTCATTCAGATTTGAAATCAGTATATATGTCACATTAAAACAAGCTCAAATGCTTTATTAAAATAATACAAATTTGTATAATTATTAATGAAACAAATTCCAAACATTTAAACCAGCCTCTAATAATTTCAGAGCCGTATCAGAGCCCAGGAAAAGACATCCAGGGCGCTGTCTTGTTTACATACCCGCAACAAATACTTACTCAGAGGCCATTACGCACTCGGCTGCGAGACCGACCAGCCCTGGCGGCGTGGAGTCTGCAGCCCGGGATGGGGGACGGCGCCCAGGGCGCAGGAGCAGGAGGCCTCAGCCAGGGGCTCCTCACCTGTGGACGCGCTCCAGCTCCAGGCGAAGCTCCTGAAACCTCAGCTGGTGCTGCCGCTGCAGCTCCTCCATCCGCCTGGCCTCCTGGGCGAGCGCCTGCTTCAGCTTGGCCACCTCTATCTTGAGCTCGCTCACCTCCGCCTGCCTGGCCTCCTCCCGGCCCCTGGCCTGGGCAAAGGCGGCGTCGTAGTGCTCTAGCTCCAGGTCCCGCTCCTCCAGCACCTGCAGGTTGTAGACAAAGTCTTCCTGCAGGCGCCGCAGCTTCCTCTGCACGTCCTCCAGCCGGCTCTGCGCGTCCTGCAGAGCTGCCTCCTGCAGCTGGGTGCGGTGGGCCTGCAGCGCCCTCCACTCCTCCTCCTTGCGCACCAGCAGCTCGTCCAGGGCCTGCTCGGTGCACAGCGGCAACATGGTGGCGGCTGCAGCAGAGAGGGCAGGTGTGGGTCAGTGAGGGACTCTGGCTTTCCTTCCACATGCCCACCTCAGACCCCCTTTCTACAGTGACCGAGGAGGTCACAGAAATAAGGTCTGGTCACAGCCTGAGTTCTGGAGCAGGCAAGGCCCAGACCTCAAGGCTTTCTACCCTACCCTTATCCTACGGCAGAGGCAGTGGGGGCAGCAAACCCGCAGGAAACATGGGAAACGTGTCTACGTGGCCGCAAGAGCTGACTCTATAAAACAGCTTCAGGAAGCCTCTGTTTTCACAGTTGAGAAAACAGAGGCTGCTAAGCAGCTGAGCTAGGACTGAAACGCAGGTCAGCCCCACAGAACCAATGCCCCTTCCCCGCCAGTGCCCTACTCCTGCAGCCGGGGCTCAGGCTTCTGGAAGATTCACCACCCAAGAGTAGGTTTCTTTGCTCTTTTATTTCCCGTCCATCGTGGATTGATATTTTGGTACAACAATAAAAATGAAATGCTAAAGAAAACAAAATTAAAAAACAAATATAAAAACAAAGATATAGAAGTCCAATTTTTTCATTATTAGACTCAATAGTGTAAAACCACTTAGTGAAATTGCTAACAAGTATCTAAAAACCTCCCCCTCCCCGTCTCTGTGTACCTACAGAGGAAACAGCCCTGTGGGGCAGCGACTGGGGATGGCCACGACCACACCCGAGGGCCTCTCCGCACCATGGCGTGCTAGACGCTGCCACCTGCCTGGTCAGGTCCTGGTCCCACCACTTGGCAGAGAAGGGGTGGTTTCTGGTACACAAAGCCACTTAGCTGAGGACTCCCTGGCTTGACTTAAAAGGCCACTCATGGAAAAAAACACGAGTCCACCAGTGCTGGGTACCACACGGCCAGGCCACGGGGCCAGGCTGTGCCCACTGGGACACAAGAGCCGCCGTCATCTTCTGGAGAAGACGGTGCTTAGCTGATGCCCTTCCCTGAGGGTTCTTTTCCAGAGGGTGGGGCAGAGATCTGAGGAAGGCACCTGGCAGTGACATTTGTGTATCATTGTCATCCCAAAGAATGTGACATGTCTGATTCTTTGTAAGTGGGTCGGTCTTCTTTAAGAAGAAAAAAACCACACTGTCTCAGGTCACCTCAACTCACCCACTCAGTACACATTTATGGAGAACCTTCCGGGCAAGAGGTGGCACACGACGCACTGAGGAAGGGCTCTAAGGAGCGTCTGCTCTACTCGGACCCCGGGACCTCCGCTTGGCCCAGCGTAGAGCAAACAGGCACAAACACGCCACTCAGGAAGAGGAGAACCTAAGGGGTTTGGGTTTTTGTTGCGTTTCTTTTACGTGAACTCTAGAATTGGCAGCCAGTCTCTCAATCAGCAAGCACACCACTGTTCAGAGACACGGATCGCTTCACTCCTGAAATTACTAGTAACAAAAACCAACAACAAAAAATTAGCTACATAGTCAAAAGTATTACTATAACATCTTGGTAACAAAATGAAAAAAACTAAAAAGAGAAATTGTCAAAAGGGTATGGGCTAGCATTTGGAGAACCCCAAATATTCTATCAGGACTAAAGAAACAATAAGGGTGCAGGTTACAGGAGAAAACGGGTCCCATGTACTGGGGTGCAGGCGGGCAATGGGAACACCTCTGCTCCTCTGAGCGCAGCACGACAGTGTTAGAACACGAAGGGTAAGTAGGGAACACCACACGACAGACGCCGGGACCGACGACGCCAAGCACAAGACTCCAAAGACCCAAACGATTACAGGCATGCCCCACGTAACTATGTTTGTTTGTTTTTTAATTTTTTTATTTCAGCATATTATGGGGGTACAAATGTTTAGTTTACGTACATTGCCTTTGCCCCGTCCGAGTCAGAGCTTCAAGTGTGTCTATCCCCCTGATGGTGCACACTGCACCCATCAGGTGTGAATATATCCATCCCTTCCTGCCCCTCCCACCTGCCCAACACCCGGTGAATGTTGTTACTATATGTGCACTTATGTGTTGGTCAGTTAATACCAATTTGATGGTGAGTACATGTGGTGCTTGTTTTTCCATTCTTGGGATACTTCACTTAGCAGAATGGGCTCCAGCTCTACCCAGGATAATACAAGAGGTGCTAGATCACCATTGTTTTTTGTGGCTGAGTGGAACTCCATGGTATACATATACCACATTTTATTAATCCACTCATGTATTGATGGGCATTTGTATTGTTTCCACATCTTTGCAATTGTGAATTGTGCTGCTATAAAGATTCTAGTGCAGGTGTCTTTTTTATAGAATGTCTTTTTTTCCTTTTGGTAGATGCCCAGTAACGGGACTGCTGGATCAAATGGTAGGTCTACTTGTAGCTCTCTGAGGTGTCTCCATGCTGCACACTCAGAGGGAAAGAATCAGAATATTATCAAATACACCTTAAATGACACCAACATCACTGTGATCTTCGATGACTCAGAACCTCTCCCTCCATGTCCGTGAGCCATTACAATGGTTCTCTGCAGAGGAGCACACCGAGGTCTGCAAGGTCAGTGGACCTCTTCTCTGAGGACCGCCCACAGCACCCTGTTCTCCCTGCCACCAAGCTCGCCTCTGTAATCTGTTCAGCTACCCAAAGGGTCACTCTTCTGATCACGTAACATCCTTCTGCTTAAAATCTGCCTGTGGCTCCTGGTCATTTTTAAAATAAAGTCCAACCTCTTTGGGTCCAACACATAAGACCCCTAGGATTGGGCGTGGCCTGCGTGGCTCACCCAAGCTCCCACTGGATTTCCAGCCGCTGCTAACAGGCCCAGAATGCTACATTTCGTCTGTCTATCAGGGAAGTTCCTTCCCACTAGGTCTTCAGGACTCAGCAGGCCACCCTCTGGGGAAGCATCCAGAGTTCTAAAGTAAGATGGCTGTGACCCAGGATTCCGTTCTCTGCACAGAGAAGCAGCTGTAAATACACAGCAAGGGCTCAACCCACCAGCCCGTGAAATCCCCGGCCCCCCCACCCCTGACCGGCTTCATCAGTCAGCTGCACCAGACCTAGCACACAGGACCCTGGGTAAACCCTCACAAGCCAAGGGCATGTAAGTCCATGCTCACCGCTCCTTTCCTACTTACCCCATCCCAGAACAGCCTGCCCTGCTTTTGTACAAATCTCACCAAAGGATGATCCAAAAGCCCCGAGGCTGAGATTAATCGGCTTTAAACATCATAGATTCAGAGTCTGGACCAAATCTGTCTGTCAGCTAGCAGGCGTCCCCGGCAAGCACCGGGTTTTCAAGAAGAACCACACAAAGCTTCTGGGGAGTTGCAGCAGAAATCTCTGGAGAGGGAGGGACCCACCATCAACGAGACATGTACGATCTTCAAGGAGAAGAATCTTCAAAGGTCAGGATGTCTGCACCCGGCAGGGGCTGGAACGGTGCAGGGCAGGGCATCTCACCGCTTCGATTTCCTCATGTTTAAAATACTGAGCTGTCTAACCCTTTCTGATCTGAAGGGATGTTGTAGGTTTACCTGTCAAGTGTGAAAAGCACTTGGAAATCACTGCGTTTAGGAAGATGAAAATAACTCCTCATGACAGCCATGGTTTCCCACACATAAAAACGTGCTGCCCCATCTAAAAAACGTAGCTCAGCAATGAGCAGAACAATGACAACATCAGTCCACCAACAATTACGGCTTGAACATGCCCCAGTGTTAAGATGATGTCACAAACAATATAGTGGAGTGTGGAGCAGCTTGTCCACACTTGTCCGAAATCCAACAGTGACCTGCAGTGGTCATCCCTGAGCACGCAGGCCCCAGCCTTGACAGCTGCAAAGGGCGCAATGCAGAGGGGAGCAGGAACCAGCAGAAGAAAAGGATAAAAAGTTGGCACTTCCAGCTGGTGAAAGACTCTGAGACATCTCTACATAGATTATGAGAGGGCCGAAGATGGCCAGAGCTGGGAGTAGGACACACGGCCAAGTACCTCTCAATGGCTGCCATCATACTTAAGAGGAAAGGGTTCAAGACAAAGGGCAAGCCCCAAGATTGTCTGAAAAGGAGCTATTATTAATATGGGGAAGATAAGAAAAATTCCCAGCATGGTGAGCTCTGCAGAAGGACTTTCCTTGTCCTGGTCGTGCCCCATCTCCCTCGCAAGCTTGTTGCAGCGACTATATCCTGCAGTGGAAGAGCGAGTGATCATCCTTCCCCTCGCCAAGACCTCCAGACCGTCAGTCAGAGATGCACCATGAGCTACCTGGCCCACAGATGGGACAGGGGAGTGAATCACACTTCTGCTCAGCTGACTAAAAATGTGGAGCAATTTTTTTATAACAAACATTTGACTGATACTTAATTGGGAAAGGCATTGCATGACCCCAAGAAAACACAACCAGTTGCAGATTCTACAACTTAAGACAAAAGGACAACTTGTGAAGGCTAAAAGCCAGTCACTACATGCTTGTGAGCAATTCACCTGGGCATACTGACTGAGCAGACACTCAAAGCAACATTTTCTTTTTATACGCTTCCTCTGAAGAGCTGCAGCTCAGGTACACTTGGCTTTCCATTCAGCCAGCAATGAGATAAGCCCTCACCATTTCCAATGCAGAAGAAACCAAATCCACTTCTGGTAAGGAATATTGTCTTGTTGTTGCCCTGTAAATATACTTAATGACCTTAATCTATAAAATATTTCTGGAACTTAAAGGCAAGTCCAGGGGTGGCTCACTTACTCACATTTAGGATGGGGATTCAACCCTGGCACTCTCTGGAATCCAACACAGGCCATGTGAGCTAAACATACACCCTTTACATTAGTCCAGGGGATGAAAATTACGTACCCATGACCCTGAGCCTTTTTTCACTTCCTTCGCTGACTGCCAAAAAGTAGCCATAACTATTTTTTTTTCTGTCTCAGAAGCCAGATCTGTATGTTTTTTTCAAAAGAATTTCAGGTTTGTGGGGGCCGGGCACAGTGGCTCAGTCCTGTAATCCTAGCACTTTGGGAAGCCAAGCCTGGAGGATCACTTGAGGCCAGTTCAAGACCAGGCTGAGCAAGGGCGAGACCCCATCTCTACAAAAAACAGGAAAATTAGCCGGGTGTGGTGGCGCATGCCTGCAGTCCCAGCTACTCTGCAGGCTGAGGCAGGAGGATCACTTGCGCCCAG
The DNA here is from genome assembly GCA_004363605.1 of Indri indri. Lineage (NCBI taxonomy): Eukaryota > Metazoa > Chordata > Mammalia > Primates > Indriidae > Indri > Indri indri. The sequence goes on along the minus strand of RJWJ010001655.1, from coordinate 74,880 downwards.
GAGTTTGACATTGCAGTGAGCTATGAAGATGCCACTGTACTCTAGCCCAGGTGCGGGACAGGCACAACCATCTTTAAAATCAGAAATAAGAGAGATTAGCAGTCACTCTTACAGATCTTAATTCCATCACGGGCACTTGCTGGAGGAGCAGGCACCACCACAGTGAGGGGCATGCGCACTGTTTTCTCTGAATCTACGCTGGCCAAAAAAAAGTAAGTAAATAAGAAATAAAATGGAAGAGAAATTGAGCAGTCTTAGACTCTGTGGGCTTTTTGACCCACATAAATGTCCCATGTCCCAAAAAAAAACAAAAACAGAAACTGAACCTACCTTTATTACAAATGAATAACATAAATGTAGTAAGGCAACTTTGGAAAACAGTATTTTTACCATACATTGTAAGGATAAAAATGAAAATGCACACAGATAGTATGCTCGAGTCAGGAAGTTTGTTTTTCACAAGAATTTGGATTGGCTGTTCTGAAACTACTTTTTATGTATTCTAGGATTGTGCAAATAATATATTGAGGACGACCAGAGCCAGATTTAGAGTGACAAGGGAAAGGCAGAATGGACCCTGTGGTAATGGATTGGAGCTGGATTAGAATCATCGTAAACTCAGTTTTCAATATATACACACACCCAGAGACGTATAAATAGACACTGATGGGTACAGTGCATACAAATATGTTTCCCAGCCCTGCCCATTGAGAAAGCCAAGACACGATGATAACCCAGTAGCAACGAGCCCACCTCGTACCAGATCTTGGCTTCCAAACACCACCTTCCAGGGTGGGGAACCTGTGGCCTCCAGACCCAAGTGCGGCCCCACGACCACTCCAAACTTCACAGAACAAATCCCTTAACCTTTTCAAAGGATTTGCTCTGTAAACTTTGGGTGCAGTCAAAAGGCTGCACTCAAGGATCCCGAAGGCCCCAGGAAGCAGGCACGTGGCAAACGGGCCACAGAAGGGAGAGCGGTGACTGCCCGCCGACGCGGAGTCCTTCCCCCAAGTCGCATCGGGGCGCCGGGCAGCGGCCGCCCCCCAGCCCTCTCCGAGCCCGCGGCAGCTCCCCGGGCGTTCCCGCCCCGTCCGCACCCCCTTCCCCGCGAAGGGTCCCCGGGGCATCCCAGCCGGCCCGAAGCTCGGCCCGGGTCCACCTCAGGCTCCAGGGCCCCAGAGAGCGCGCTGCGCCGACGGGACTGGAGTCCCGGGATTTTCCAAGGAAAAGCGCCACCTCCCACACCCCCGCCGCGCCCTCCCGCGTCTCGGCCCCGAAGGAACACCCCCGCGAGCCGCCCCCGCCCCGCAGCGCCCGCCCGCATCTCACCCCCAACGCCCGTGGAACGGCTTCCAGGCGGGCTGCGTTGCCATAGCGACCCGAGTCCGCCGGCCGCCGTCAGCGTGCTCTCGGTACGGCGCTCCGGGCCCGCCGGCCGGAAACGGGAGCCCCGGCACTGGGTTCCGCCATGCGCTCAGGCGCACAGGGTCAAGTGGGGTTCGCCGGCAGACCGGACTTCCCTCTGCGGCCGATTAGTCTCCTGACGGACCTCCTCACCGACGGCCGTGCGACCTCAGGACGCGGCTCAGCCGCGGGAGACGCCTCTTCCCCAGCTGGGCGTGGGAGTCCCCAAGCCGCCAGCTTCCTGAGGCCGCCCGACCTGGAGCCCCAAAGGAGTGGCCTGAGCTCGTCCCGGTGGCTCCGATAGGCCGGGGATGGCGGGCGGGGGGCGCCGGGGCTACACTTCGGGGGGGCTGCACGTGGGGGGCGGGGCCGTCACGAAGTCCTCTCCTGGGGCGGCCGTGGCCCTCAGGAGTTGGCGCTGCCACAGGCTCGGCGGGGACCTGACTGGGTCCCGGGGCCCCTCCGCACGGGCTTGTCTGGCCCGGATTAGAGAACTGGGAGGCGGCTTAGGCCCAGCGGAGGCCTCCAGCTCTGGGCCTGGCCTAGTCGCAGGACCTCCCGCCCCGCGCACCTGGGAACCGTGTTCTCAGGTACAGCAGTCCCCAGTCGTTCAGATCCTCAAAAAGGGCGCTGTTTTCCTTATCCAGTTTACAGATGGATAAACTGAGGCCAGGCCCTGGGCCGGAAGCTTCCCCTGTCCACCCAAGCACCTCAGCGAGCACTTTTGCATGGGAGCACTTTTGCACAGAGGCTGGGAGGGAGCGTCAGGGAATCCCCCTGGTGGGGGCAGTATCGGGGTCTGACACCATCAATCACCCCTGCATCAGCGCCCCTGGACCACTCCTCTCCGTGCCCTTCCTCCTCCCACCGGTGCCCGTCCTGGACTCACACAAGGTCTGCCTCAGGGCCTAAGGCTGTGTTGCCTCTGACTGGACCCCCTCCCCATTCTAGCGCTTGTCCCCGCCCTTCTCAGTGTCTGCACGTCAGCGGGGCCATCAGGGCTTGTCATTCTAAGAGAGGAGGCAAGGCCCTGCCACCCTCACTGGCAGGCAGTGCTGGAGTTGATGGGCCATGGGTGGGATCGGGCCTGGTCCCTCCATCAGCTCCAGGAGGAGACGCACTCACAAGGGTGCTCACACCCCTACCCCAGTCCCACCCTGGGAGCTGCCCTGCCGCATGTCCACAAAGGTGGGCACTGGGCAGGAGAGGTTGCGTGGAGCATGGAGCTTGCCTGAGCATGGGTGCCTGAGAGCCTGGGCCACCCAGAGTTTGCTGAGACGCGCTGGTTCTGGCTCTTGGTTCCAAATGCCTCCGTTTTCTCACCTGCAAAGTGGGGATCTACAAGAGCCCATGTGTTACAGAACTATGTCCCCCAAAATGCATATATTGAAGCCCTAACCCCCAACGTGACTGCATTTGGAGTTGGGGCCTGCAAAGAGGTAGTTCAGGTGAAATGAGGTTGCGAGGGTGGGGCCCCGATCCCGCGGGACAAGTGTCCTCACAGGAAGAGGAAGACAGACCAGGACTGAGCACAGGGAAAGGCCGCCCGCAAGCCAAGCAGAGGCCTCAGGAGAAACCACCCTCTGGCGCCTGATCTCGGCCGTCCAGACTCCAGGATAAATGTCTGATGCTTAAGCCACTCGGCCTGTGGTGTCCGGTTACGGCAGCCCCAGCAGACTAATACAGCACGTCATGGTAAGCGTGCTTGGACCTGTGCCCACAGTCACTCCTGCAGCAGACCCACAGGAACAGGGAGTGCCAGAGCTGGGACCTGGTCCCGAAGCTTTGCTCTGGAGCCCCGCGCCCTGAGTCCCAATCCCAGTGCCCCCAGCTGAGCACCTCAGTCCTGGAGCTGTCCCATCAGCTCAGGCTCAGGCCACGCCTCACTGCACCATCCTCCCCCAGGCAGTCCCCTTGCCCAGGCGCCCTGCACCCCTAGATTCCCAGGAACACAGCTGGAGAGGGCTGCCCCCGGCCACACACTTTGGCCTCCAGGAAACTTTGCCCTTCCCTTTGGCACTTCCTACAGTACCCCCAGCCTGAAGCAGGCCCTTCCTCTGAGCCCTGTGGCACCCCCTCACCTCCCCTGCCATGCTCTCCAGCTGGGCTCTAACTGGCCACACTCTTAGTGCCACCCACTGGGAGCTGGCCAAGGGAGACATGCTTGTCTCATTCCCGAAAGGCCAGCATCCTGGGGCTACAGAGCGGAGAACCTCAAACTGGCATTTCATTCTGTCACAGTTCTGGAGAAATCAAAGTGTTGGCCAGGCCACACTCCTTCCAGAGGCTCCAGGGGAGAATGTCCCGCCTCTTCCGGCTTGTGGTGGTGGCCAGCAGTCCCTGGTGCCCTTGGCTGCGGCCGCATCACTCCAGCCCCGCTCAGCCATTACCTGGCTTTCTCCCCTGTGCTCTGCCTTCACCTGCCACTTCCTGGGACACCATCACAGTGGAATGGGGCTCGACCCTATATTTTGGGGGGCCCCATTCATCCTACTCTGGGCCCCTTCCCCTGGCCTGTGCTGGGCTAACAGTCCCCAGAGCTGGACCCCCCAAAGCTGCCCTGCAGTCACCCTCATCACAGACGCAGGAACTGAGGGCCCAGGGGCTGGGCTGTCTCGCGTGGCCCAGAGCAGATGTCCACGTGCATCTGGGCGGCAGGCTGCCTCAGCACCGAGTGGCAAGAACAAAGAATGGTGGGAAGAAGGACAGAAGACCATGGCTCCGGGCGCTGGGCGTGGGCTGACCTTGGTGGCTGCAGACTGACCACTGGGAGCGCCGGGGGCTGCCCGATGAGGCCTGGTCCTGACCACCTGTGACTCAGGGTCCTTCCTCTGATTTTCAGGCTACGGTGCTAGCGCCTGACCTTGCCATGGAAGGCCTCTCGTGGGGTCCTACAAGCACAGGGACCTCAGATAGGAGGTGTGGGTGGGGGACTCTGCCTGGGCACCGCCCTGTGTGGGCTGGAGCAACTCACTTCCCCTCGGATTTAGGAAATGCCCAACGTCAGGCCCGCTGGGGCAGCTTCTCCATCTGCCCAGCTCCCAGGCCCTGGGGGCAGGAGGGGAGCAAAGACGTGAAGGGGCCGTGGAGGCCAGGTCGCCCCTGTGCCCAGGGCCTCAGCGTCAGAGCTGCTTCCAGATGGACGGGGGTGTGGGCCCAGAACTTTGGGCAAATTCCATGCAGGGGTCCTGGGGAAAGCGGGACCTGGTGCGGGGAGTTCAGAGGGAGACGCCCACCCCCACCCTGTGCCAGATGAACCAGGGTTGCCCTGTAAACACGGCCACCAAGACATGTTGGCTGAGGGCAGGGGCATGGTGGCTGCTGTGGAAAAGACGACAGCCCTCCGGAAGGGGACATCAAGACCAGCCTCATCCCAATGGGACCAGGGAGCCCACTGACAGCATTAGAAACGCCCCAGTAGGAGCTGTGGCCATTGGCCACTTCCCAGAGGTCAAGACCTGGAGGCAGAGCCAGGGCTTCCAGGGATCCCGGCCCAGACACCAGCAGGACTGGGGGGCAGTCTGCCCGGCGGGTGGGTGGGTGGGTACCCCAGGGCTGCTTGCCAGGCTGGCCCAGGGTGCTCCCTGATGTCCTGTTCACGGCACAGAGAGCAGCCTGTGATTGGAGGTGATTGGAGGAGGGCTAGGACACCCTGGGTGACGTGGCATTTTTTACGCAATAACCAAGTCCACCCCTGTCAGGGTAGAAATGAGGAAACTGAGGTTGGGGAAGCTACGAGCCTGGACCGCAGCCTCCCCGAGCACCTCCCCGGCCCCCCACACCATGCAGAAATGCTGGCCCATAAGCCAGCGTTGCTGTGGGGGGCTGGCGATGGCCCTGTCCAAAGCTGCAGCCTCCACACCCCACGCCCCTCCCCACAGCACCCCAGGAGGATGCTCCGCGAACCCTCAGTGCCGAGTCACAGGGCGGGGGTGTGGGGCCTGCGGTTCTGCAGCGCAGGAAGGTTGGGCAAGGCCTGGCCTCCCTGGGGGGGCGGCACAGAGCTCGGCTCCCAGCCCGGCCCCCTCCCTGGCCCGCCAGCCACAGCCCGGCCACTGTCCTCAGCCCTCAAATCTGGGCTGGTGATGGCCGAGGATACCCCAGGAGGACTTTCAGGTGTCCCCATGTGCCAGGCTCTGCGTGAGGCCACAGTCATGACCTGTGCCCCCTCGGCCTGGAGTGCTCCAGGTTGAGATTATGGGATAGCCTGGGCACTGCGGGAGACTGAGGCTGCTTCAGCAGGTGCACGGGGTCCTGAGGGGTAAGGTGTTGCCAGAGCGTGTGGGTGGGGCCAGGGCCGGGTGGGGGCCCTGGGGATGCCCCCTGGGCTGGCAAGACAAGGAGGGAGGATGGTCCTGCGGCCAGGTGCGTTAGGGCGCAGGTGGGAGGGCTGTTTCTGGATGGCATCGCTCACCTGCGCTGGTTCTGCTCCAGGCTCTGGGTGGGTGGCCGGCACACAAGGACGGTGGAGGCTCTGTCAGCCTCTGGGCGGGGCTGGGGCTCAAGGAGCCTGGACATGGGGGCGACGGATCAAGGGGAAGAGGGGCCCACCACGGGGACCTGAGGTGCGGGGATGGAGCAGCCCCGCTTGGGACCACAGGGGCCTGGGCTTGGGACATGCTGGGTCTCCCCACGAGAGGATTCCTCGAGGGCTGCCAGAGGGGACCAGGCCACCCTTGGGTAGGTGTGGCTGGAGAGCAGAGGAGCAGGGACAGCCACACGCATGGTCGGGAGATGCAGGGAGCCCTCAGAGCGGCAGGAGAGGAGAGCCTGGTGCAAGGACGGGGCCTCGTGGGCGGCAGCGCCCTGCCGTGAGGTCCCAGTGGCTGCTGGGCGTGGGGGCGGGGCTGGAGCCAGGCAGTGCGTATTTGTCAGGTGCCTGGCAAGGCCCCTCCTGCCCCGACGCGGTGGGCCTGATGAGGAGTCTGTGCTGTGTGGGGCTCTGAGAAGTCCGCAGCTGTCCCCACGCGTCTCCCCTGGAGAGCAGGGACCACTTGGCCACCCTCAGGGGAGGCTCCTTGTGCAGTCGCCACCAGCAGGCCTGTTCCCTGGGCCTCCTGGGGTGCTGACGGCCACCAGTCCTGCTGAGATGCCCTGGGCCCGCCGGTGGTCACCTCAACTCTGTAGGTGGGGACAGAGGTGACGGGAGGGCAGGTGACAGCCCACCGCGCCCGAGCCTGGGGGGCATGAGGAAGGACACGCCTGTGGGCAGCAGAGAAGAGAGGGACGGCAGCAGGGTCCCTGGGACTTGGAGGGGGGCCCAGGAGGTGGGGGGCGGATGGGGCAGGGGTGCAGGGAGCGTGAGGGAAGCACGGGCCCCACCCCCAGGGCCAACCCAGGACCCAGACAGGCTCGAGGAGGGCAGAGGAAGCTCGGGATGGGGCAGGGGCAGGCGCAGGCCACAGGCAGGTGGACTGGAGCACCCGGGGCCCTGGAGCCACAGGGCCGGGGAACCCAAGCTCTCAGGGCCACTCCCTGCCCAGCCTCCAGGCCCAAAGGCTAAGCCCAGAGGACAGGGCAGTGTCCCCACCCAACAGACCACCTGCCCAACCTGCTGCCGAGCCGGCTCGCGTCTCCATTGGTTGGGCCTGGGCCGGCTGCTCCCCCCTCTCCCAGTGCCCGGGCGAGGCTGCCTCCTGTTCCCTGCCCCTGGGCCCCGAGCTTGAGGGTGGGGTATGAGGGCCAGGGCAGGGCTCCACTCCCCCCAGGGGTAGGAAGGGGGTCCCAGACAACTTCTGTCCCCACAGGGAGGCCCCCGCCCCGTAAGGCCCACTCCAGTGTAAACACGGGAGCGGGCTGATCACATGCATGTCATTGTGATTTCCACAAATGGTGCAGACATGCCTGGACGGCCATGTGCAAAAGAATGAAGTCAGGCTCCCGTCTCACACCACGACAAAAACCAACTGTAAATGCAACAACGGGCCGGCGTGGTGGTGCGAGCCTGTAGGCCCGGCTGCTCAGGAGGCTGAGCCAGGAGGATGGCTTGAGACAAGGAGTTCAAGTCCAGCCTGGACAACATAGCAAGACCCCATCTCCAAAAAACAAACAAAACTCCCCCCTGCAAAAAAAACTAACAACAGAAAATAACAAGTGTTGGTGGGGATGTGGAAAAACTGGAACCCTCACACGTTGCTGGTGGGAACGGAGAACCATGCAGCTGCTTTGGGAAGCAGTTTGGCGGTTCCTCAAAAGTTTAACAGAATTTCCAGATGACCCAGAAGTTCCACGCCTAGGCATATACCTATGAGAAACGAACACAGTTGTTCACATAATCACCTGTGCGTGAATGTTCACAGCAGGTGAAGGGTGGGAACGATCAAAATGTCCACCAACAGGCCAGGCTCAGTGGCTCAGGCCCGTAATGCCAGCACTCAGGGAGGCCAAGGCGGGAGGATTGCTCGAGGTCAGGAGATCGAGACCAGCCTGAGCAAGAGCAAGACCCCGTCTCTACTAAAAATAGAAAGAAATTAGCTGGACAACTAAAAATATGCAGAAAAAATTAGCTGGGCATGGTGACACATGCCTATAGTCCCAGCTACTCGGGAGGCTGAGGCAGGAGGATCGCTTGAGCCCAGGAGTTGGAGGTTGCTGTGAGCTGGGCTGACACCATCGCACTCTAGCCCGGGCAACGGAGTGAGACTCTGTCTCAAAAAAAAAAAATGTCCACCAACAGACTAGTGGTAACACGGTGTGGTCTGTCCACGGTGCTAGCCATGGGGAGGAAGAGGAGCTGATGCGTCCTGCCACAAGGACAACATCAGTGACGTTCTTAGTGAAGGAAGCCAGTCACAAAGGCCACGTGCCACACGATTCTGTCTGTTAAAATGCCCAGACGAGGCAGGTCCACAGAGACAGGGAGCAGAGGGGTGACGGGGATGGGGAAGGCAGGGAGTGATTACTTAATCAGGGCAGGATGTTTTTATGGGGTGATGAAAATGTTTTGAAACAAGAGAGCGGTGGTTGCACAACACTGTGAAGGCCATGATGCCAGAGCTGCTCACTCGGCGGTAATCATATGTTCCGTGGATCTCACCCCTGTGAAAAAGAGGCGTGAACTAGTAACCCGTAGTCCCTGCGGGAAAAGCGGGAGATTTAGGAGCATGTCGAGGAGAAATGTGCTGTGCCTAGCCTGATCCGTGTGGGTGTGTCCTGCTCCGTCTGTGCATGTTTTTCTGTGGACAAGAACATGCTCCTGCTGCGCATCCGAGCCTGCACCCCGCTTCGCACCTGAGGTTCAGACACGACTGGCCGTGCAGAACGTGGGAGACCGCAGCGTCCTTCCGCTCCAGGCTGCTCCCTGAGGCCACGGTGAGCAGAGCTGTGGAGCCTGAGCCCCTGGCTCCCAGGAGTGGCCTGGGGGCACGGGGTAGGGCGGCCCCCGTGGCTGCGTCCTGTGTGCCGGGCAGGTGGACAGGCTGCAGCTGGCGCCTCTGCTGGGCAGCCCCAGGTCTCTGGGCTGTGTTCACCCTCCGGCTCCTCCCAGTGGGCTGAGGTCTGCCCGGAAGGGCTATGGCCTGGAGGCTTCTGGGCTGGGGAGGAGCGGCAGCTTCCCCTGGGACCCAGAGGTTATGGGTGTGGCCCTGACAGCAGCTCTGTCTGGTCCCACAGCTTCTACCCCAACCCTTTCCTCCTAGGGCCAAGGGTGGGGGTTGGGGGCCTCCTCCGGAGCCTCCAAACTCTTTGATTCTCCTCCCTTCAGAAAGCGGGGCCTAAATCTGCAGCTGTCCAGGATGAGGACCGGCTGGACTTGGGGACTAGTAGAAGGGGTGGAAGTGATGGTCTCGACTTCTGGGCTTTGCTCTCTTGGCTTTCCGATCCGGGAAGCCAGCGGCCGTGTCGTGAGGACACTCAAGCAGCCGTCCCAGCAGCCAGCGTGGAGAGAACAAGGCCTTCTGCCCCCGGCCACGAGGAGCGTGAGGGAGGCAGCTCCTGCGGCCCCAGCTGGACCTTCAGATGATGCTGCCTGGCTGGCACCTGACCCAGCCCTCTGAGCCAACTGCCCCGCTCAGCCACTCTGACTCCTGACCCTCAGACACTGTGTGCGATGATAGAGTAATAAAGCCTTGTTGTTTTAAGTTAGGACGGCTTCTCATGTAGCAGCAGAAAACTAATACAGTTTCCAAGTCTTCGGGGCTCAGGAAGCACCTGGACACCAGTCACCTGTCTCCCCAGGTGAGGCAGGGGCCTCTCAGCCCAGCTCCTGCCCCAGAGCCAAGACTGGGGGCACCACGGCTTCGACAGGGCTGTGCAGAAGGGACAGCCATGCACAGAGCCTGCCTGGGAGCCTCCCAGTGCACCTGGCCCCTGAGCTGCCAGTGCCCTGTCCCACCTGGTTGTCCTCACTGGGGTAACAAAAGGTCCGGGAGCCACGGCCGTCTCACCAGCTCCAGAGCTGACGGGTCAAGCCCTTGGTGCCCCCAGGTGCCCAGGAAGAGGGCAGCACACGTGCTAGGCACGGAGGCCAGAGGGAGGCCAACAGAAGAGTTGCCGGAGCCTCGTGGCCTGGCCAGGTCAGGAGGAGGCTGCTGTGCTGGACGCCCCTGGGCTTTCACCCCCCACGGCCATGCAGGCCGCACCAGCGGGGCCGGAACCCCCGCCCTGCCCACAGGGAAGGCCACGGCCAAGCCAGGTCTGTGGTTGAGTCCTGCCTCTCTCCCACCCAGGTACTAACCAGGCCCGACCCGGCTTAGCTCTCGAGACGGGACGAGGCCGGGCGCGTTCAGGGGGCTGCGGCTGCACACACTGCCCCCCGAGCCTCCGTCTCCTCCTTTACCAAACGAGAGCCCCCAAGTGCAGTCCCAGGTTGTGAAGGGACCTGCACCAAGGTGTCCAAGCCCTCCCAGGCGGAGAAGTGACCCTTGGGCAGAGCCTGTGACCCTAGTAAGTTCCCGGGGCAGATGGGGGACTCACTTGCGAGCACCACACATGCCTATCCACACGGGGCTCAGCTGAGGGCACCGGGGCAGGTGGGGAGAGGCCCGGCCAGGCCATCGGGGGCCAGGACACAGCCCACACGACCCGAGGATGGAGCCAGGGCAGGGGGCAGGTGGAGGTGCAGGGAGGGGCTGAGGAACTTGGAATCCAACATGGGAGCCCCTGCCTGGGCCCAGCTGTCATCCCCCTGGCAGGATGATGGCGCTGGACGGATGGAAGAAAATGGAGCTTCTCGATGGGGTGCGGGAAGGACTGTGAAGTTTCTTGGGGTGGCCAGGAGGGAGGACCCACCCACAGGTGAGGACCAGAGCTTTAAAACCTCCCAAGAGCCATCAGGCGGGATTTGCCACACTCACTCCACAGAGCAGGGGACTGAGGTCCAGAGAGGTCCCCACACTTCTTCGCCCCACTTGCCAAACCTTGGGAATGACCGCTCAGCGACCCCGCTGGCCTCGAGTTCCTAACATTCTAGCAGCACCGGCCCTGCCTCAGTTCTGCCTCCTGGCGACAAGGGCCAGAGGCCACTGAGGAGAGGCCTGGGCTGGCCCAGGAAAGCTGCTACCATCAGACTACGCATCAGCCCACACACACCCACACCCCTGCACACCCGCACCCCTGCACACCCGCACCCCTGCACACCCCACCCCTGCACACCCACACCCAGCACCCATTGACCAACATGTGCCATGGGCAGCAGTGCACACTGGTCATGTTTGGCTGGGCCAAGGTCTGGCCTTTTCCGGCCCTTTTCTGCCTCTGCCCACTGTCCGTGCTGCTGCTCACTGGGAAGGCTGGGCAGCTGCTAGGTTAAAATGTTTATTTTTCTGGGAGCCTGGACAGATTCCTGGGGTCCTTGGCCCAGGCTCCGCTCCAGCAGGGGGCATCTGCCAGCCTCCATCATAGCTGCATCTCCCCTCCAGCAGGGGGGTCCCTCCACACACCCTTCAGCCTGGGGAAGGGGGGAAGGTGTGGGCACAGGTGTGGAGTGATAGGCTGTGACAGTTGTGTCACCAGCTCCCCTAGACAGGGAACCCTAAGGCAGCTGGTGATCCCGGGCGGCGGGGCCGTGGCTTGGCCGGAATGTACCTTCCCGTGACCTGGCCTGGCCTGGCCCGATCCTGCCCACGGGGTGGCAGCTGGTGCTGGGTGGTACAGCCAGGCTTGGGCAGAACAGGATGACCCGGCTGGAATCTGGAAAGTGGGGGTTTCCAAGGGCCCAGGGTGTGGGGGTTCCCTGGGGCCCGAAATCTAGCCCCGATAGGAGTGGAGGCCTGTCTTGCCACCCTCCTGGGGACGGCGGCTGCAGCAACCCTCAGAAAAGCCTCTCCACATTCCCAAGATCGGTTCTGGAAACGGAGGTAGAGCGCGCTCTGCACCCACATGCCCCATGGGGCTGTGTCAGATGCAGCCTCGACACCCAAGACCTGGGTCCCCGGGCGGGGCCTGGAGTTTCTCCCAGCGCGGGCCCCGGGGAGGCCTTTCTAAAAGCCAAGCCCTCGGAGGTAAGGGCCCTTCACGCTACAGGGCTGCCAGAGGCTCGGAGACGGCTCCCTGCCCCCCACCGGAGCCTGGTTCAGGTGAGGCCCTGGCGTGAGCTGTCCCAGCCTGCCTCTGCCTGCCAACCCCTCCCTCGCCTTTTGTCTTATTAACAAGTTGCTTCTCAAGCAGCACTGCCCCCCAACAGCCATCACTCTGCCCCCCACTTTGGTCTTCCAGCTCCACCCTCAGCAAAACCCACAGCCTTGACCTCCGCTTGGTGGGTGGGTGCGGGGAAGCCTGAGCTGGTGGGCCTGTCCCCACCGTGCCCTAGGAGGGCAGGGAGAGACCCCACCCCAGCTCTGGGTGCAGCCAGGGTGGTCCTTGGGCCCACACTCAGGGAGGACCATGCCTGAGGGGGGTGCCGGGTCTGGGCCAAACCCCGGATGCTCTCGGTTCCTGTAAGGGGTGTGTGGGGTCCTCCCAGGTCTCAGAGCTGGAGAAGACCTGGCCCTGGCAGGGGCGCCCTGCTCAGCCTCTGGGAGGCAGGAGGGGCAGTGAGGCCCTGGGCACCCGGCTCCATCTTCCTCCCCTGATTGAGCTCTGAGCTCTTTGGTCAGGGGTGGGCTGAGGGGGGTCCTGCCTGCCAGGATTCTGCAGTCCCCAGGGAGGGGTGTGGGCCAGCTCCCAAGCCCCAGGCACCGTGGAGGACGTGCTGGCGGCTTCAGCTGCTAACCCCCCCGCACCCCAGCAGAGCTGGCAGGCCCAGTAACTAAATAATTTGAGTTGAAGAGGGTGATGCCCCCACCTCCCAGAGACGGGAAATAACTTCGTGGGGGAGATTCCTTTCTGCAGCTCTGGGAAGTGTTACCCACCCTCTGTTACCCTCCCCATCAAGGGTAGCCCCAGCCTCTGGGGAAGACAAGGGCACCAGCTGAAGCCGGGCTGGGCTGCCAGGATCCCAGGGAGACCCTACATCCCAGGGGGAACCCCTTGTCCTGGGCAGGCAGAGGCCAACTAAGTGTCGTCTTCACCCACCAAGTCCGAGGCCCCCAGGCCACTTGCTGGAGGCCAGGGGACCTTGCCCAAGTGCATGCTTACACTGTGATTTCTTTAGCATTCGAGGGTGGGTGAGTACCAAGGCTCTTTTGGGGGTGAGGGGCTGGTGGGAGGGTGGGCTTTCAACACCCAGTAGAAAGAGCAGAAGGCCTTGCTGAACTTGGCATCTTGGAAGGTCGAGGCTCCAGATGGTCCCTGGGGGCCGAGGCCCACACCACACGCTGCCTTTACAGAAGCCAATGGTGGGCACACCTCCCAGCCCTCTGGAGGGGGGTCCTCCGCTGATTCTCACTGTGTTCCCCCAATCCTCGGCCTGTTAGGATCTCCGTGCTAAAGCCCAGAGTTACGGATACCTCGGCCTCTGTAGCCCCAGGAGACGTGGAGTGTCGCTTAGAAGCCGGCTAGTTGGAAAGTGTCCCTGAAGCCCTGTCTGCGAGGCGCTGACAAGTGCTGTGCTTGGTCCAGGCCGCAGGTCCCGGAGCCTCCTCACAACTTAGCACTGAGTGCCCGGGTATTTCCATGCTGTGGATGAGAAAAACGGGGCACCACGAAGCACCTTGCCAAGGACCAGAGGCCTGCACTCTCCTCCGGCTCCGAAGCACCCGCTCTCTCCGGTGGGGCCAGCGGCGCGGTGGGGGGCTGCCCCGGTTCTGGGCCACAAGAGAGGAGGGGCGGCCGGGCAGGGTTAAGGTCAGAGCGCAGAGACACCTGGGGAAACGGAAGTTCAGAGAGGGCGAGGCCTTGGCGCAAATCGGGGGCACCAGGCCGCCGCTCCCCGACCCAGGAGAAGGCGCCGGCACTGCGCAGGAAGGAAGAGGAGGTCTGGCCGGGGGCCCAGAGCTGAGCCGGGCGGCGGGAAGCCCACGGGTCCGCGGACGCGCGCCGGTGGATGCGCGCGCCCACGTGTCAAGGGCGCGGCCCAGGCGTTGTGGGGCGAGGGCCACCGCCCCGGAGGCCCCGAGCCTGGGAAGATGGGAGCGGGGACCCCGGCAGGGGAAACGGAGGGGCCGGGGGCGCGGCCGGCCCGGACTCCCAGCCCAGCGCCCGGGGGAGGCGAGGCCCGCAGGGCGCCGAGGGCCGGGACTGGCCGGCGGAGAGGTGCGTCTCTCGGCTGGGGGTGCCCGGGCCTGGCGGGGGAGCAGGCCGCGGCCGCGCCGTCGGGGAGCAGGGGCCCGGGCTGGCAGCGGCGCGCGGGGGCGGCGCCGGGCGGCAGTGACGTGCGCGGGGGACGTGCCGCGCGAGCGACCGGAGCACTTAAAGTCGCCCCCGGCGCGGCGCCCGGCAGCCGAGGCGGGCGCGGCGGCCGAGCAGAGGCAGGTAGGCGCGGCCCGGATGCGCAGGCCGGGGCCGGCGTGGGGGCGGCCGCGGGGTCCTCACTCTCGTCCCCCTACCCCTTCCCCTCCCGGCCCATGAGGGCCGGGGGCGCCCCGGGCACGTACGAGCCTCTCGCTCCCTGCAGCTCCCACCGGAGGGCTGCGGGGAGCCAGCCGCGCCCCCCGGCGCCCTCGAGCCCTGGCAGCCCAGCCTCGCCTCCCCGGGCCGGCCCGGGCGCCCGTCCGTCGGGCGGCCTTTAGGGGCTGGGCTTGGGCCAGGAGGTGGCCGCGCCAGGCGTCCGGTCTTGGGTATGGTCCTGGGTATAAATAGCTCAGTCCGCAGCGGAGGGCGGCCGGGCGCGCGGGCTATATTTGGTGGGGCTGCGGGCCCCCACCCCGCCGGGCGCCGTCCAGGTCGCCTCCCCGAGGGAGTGGGGAGCACGTGCGCCCTGGCGTGGCGCTGGGGATCAGGTACCCTCCGCCAGTCCTCTCCCACCTCTTCTCCCTTCTCGCCGCCGCCCTGAACACTCACCAACCCACACCCTCCGGCGCCAGCCAACAGCCCAGATCCGGTGCACAGAGGTGGGGGAACCCCTCTGGGACAGGCTGGACTCCCCGGTTCGCTCTAGCCACCCCCCACAGCTGCCTAGCCCATGGGAAAATCAGGTGGAAACTCAGATGGGCTCCCTTCCGGACCTAGGCCTCAGTTTCCTTATCTGGAAAGTGGGTTGATGAGGCGCCTATCTGGATGCTGGGCCAAATGAGAGGGAAGGGAAGCCCTGGCTCAGGCATGGCCACGGGGGTGCCTGGAGTCTGGGTGTGGGACAGAGGGGCAGCTGAGGGGCCAGTGTCCTCCTCCGTGTCCCAGAGGCACTCAGCTGCCTGTTCAGGGCACCTGGCTCACAGGATCACTGTCCCAGTGATGACCCGTCAGCCTGCTGGGTGGGCGTGGACAGCAAAGGGCAGGGGGGCCTCCTCCACGCCTCCCCGCCACAGCTGAGTAGGGGTGGGTGTTGCGTGTGTTGGGGGTGTCCTGGGTCCCTAGCTTCATTCCACAGGCCCAAGAGGTGCCTAGAGTCTGGCTGGTGCTGGGAGGGACAGGGCAGTCCCCGAGGCAATGGGGAGGCTTGGCTCAGGGTGGGCAGGGACTGAGGGGTGCTAGGAAGGCACCGGGGGTCTGACCCCAGAGGGGTTCTGAGGGCACTGCCCGGCAGGTGTAAGTTTCAGGGCTCCGTGGTGTGGATAGAGACGAGGGTGGGCTGGAGGCCTGGTCCCAAGGCAGGCTGGGCAACGACCCGGTGTGACCTTGGGCAGGGCGTGCCACCCAGAGGGCTGTCTGGCCCTCACAGACTGGAGCATGCACACCTAGTGTGGAGGGGCAGCAACAAGAGGACAGTGGTCAAGGAGTGTGTGCATGTGGGGGGCCTGGGGGGTCCCACCCTCTGGCCTACAGTGACCGCGGCTCCACAGTGGGTCCTGCAGTGACCTGGCCATGTGGGAGGGAAGGGCCAGTGCCACCCCCTTGGGGTGAGGAACCAAGCGTGGGCAACACCCAGGGCGCCCCTTCTGGGTGGTGGCTTGGATCCATCGGAGGTGCCTCTGGCACCAGGCACTGGGCCCTGGTGCAGGGGTGGGGTGGGAGCAGACAGGGCTGGGGCGTCCTCACAGCCTCACCTCGGGTACCCGCTGGAGCACAGAACTCCCCACCTCAGTCCCATTCGTGAAGTGAGCTGCTTGGGAGCCCCAGAGCATGGACCCACCTGGCCTTCCAGGTTCCCAAGCCCTGAGCTGCGCCCACAGGTCCCATCTCTGTGGCCAATGAAGCAGGCCCTGCCCTGGGGAGCCCCGGGCCAGGATGAGGGGTCCCCTGCTGCGGCGTGCGGGGCGGGGGGGGGGGCAGCGGTGGAGCCCAGCTCACCAGGCAAATACGGTAATGGGTGGCGCCTACTGCAGGCAATACGGTGGCGGCTCCTCCCTTGGTGTGGTCACGTCCCCCACGTCCCACCGCTGGCCAGGCGGGGCATCCTCTCCTCCCCACACCCACGGCCTGCCCGACCACCACCCTCCCCACACCCCCATCCAGGGCTGGGAAACAGGAACCAGTGCCCATCCCCCCTCCCTGCCCAGGACCACCCCCCCAGACTTCCTGCCCTGGGGGCCCCCTCCTGGGCCCAGCCTCCCTGCCTGGGGGTCTCCCCTCCTTGGCCCAGCCTTTCTGCTCTCTCCTTTTCCACCCTCCCCCCAACCCCACTGAGTCTGAGAGTGGCGGTGGCGGAGGGAGGCGCCATGCGACCCCAGAGCCTGCCTCCGCCCAGGGGGGCTGCGTGGGAGTCGAGGAGTGGGCTGAGGAGTCCTCCACTGCCTCTTGGCCCCAGGGCACTGACCACAGCCTTGCAGAGAGAGGGGTTCCAACGGCAGGCCCCCAAACATCCCCAGGGCCACCTGCGGGGTGGCGGCTAAGGGTTGAGGCCTGCTTGGGGCACAGCCAGCCTTCCCCCTGTCACAGGCCCTGCCATCCTTGGGGTGGGGCACGCCTGGGGTCCCAGCCATGGCTGTGGCTCTGGGTGGGCGGCTGGCCCCTGTGGGTGACCTGAGCTCACAGAACCGCTGTAGCGAGGATGGGGCTGCCGGGCAGTGAGGAGGGTCCAGGCATAGCTGGCCGGCATCAGGCCCAGGACAGACCCCTTCCCAGAAGAGCCCCCGCACTGCCCCCGCCTCTGCATGCAGGTGGGTGGGGCTGAGGTGTGCTGGCCTCTCGCGGGCTGGTTGATGTTTGCGCAACAGGGAAGGAGTGAACGCAACGGAACTCGGGGAGGCCTCTCCCACCCTTGCTGGCCCAGCACTGGCCACCGCAGGGCTGTTTCCTTGGTCCCGATGTGCTGGGTCCTGCCCTGCCTCCTGCCTGGGCCACAAAGGCTGGGCCAAGGCCTGTCCCTCCAAGGACAGGAAGTCAGTTAGATAAGAGGCCACAGGCTCGAGGGCTTACCACTGGTCCAGAGTGAGCCACTGGTCCACTGGTCAGTCTGAGCAGGCTGCCCAGAGTGAGTGCAGGCAGAGGGAGGCAAGTGGTGCCGCAGAGTGCAGGGCCTGACTGGGTAGGAGCCCAGGCCTGGGGGCTGGGACCCCAGCAGACCCTTAAGGGAGCTGCTTGGCAGGAGACCCTGGTTTGGGACGGACACTGGGCCCTCAGGTGGGGGGCCTCCTGGAAGGGTCATTCCAAGGACTCATGTGCACCCCTATGGACCTCCCTGCCCAGCTGCCAGCAGCCTGGGGTCCTACGGCCCTTGAGGACTTTTGGGGACCAGCTCTCCCAAGTACCCCACCTGGGATATCAGCTATCTGTGGGCCAGAGTCCAGGTTATTTTGGGGCTGGTTCACACGCCAACACCCCCAAGCCCACGCATGGTGGACCACGGTGGGTGCCTCTTCTGCTCTGGGCCTAAACAGGGCAGCCACAGGGCTTTCCTTGGAACACCAGCCACCCTGCCCCTCAGCCTGTCTGGATGCCAGGGCTACGCTGGGAGGTGGGGACGGTGGCCTGCCATTTCACACACCTTCCCTACCCCCCACAACCCTAAGCCATTGGGCAGACAGCTGGCTTGAGGTCAGCCCCCGAAACAGGCTGGGGGGCGGGCATTGAAGTGTGGCTCGCACACCAGGCCCGGTGGGGACAGGTGGCCGTGCTGGGCCTTAGTCTGGGGGCTTCTTGTCCAAATGCTACTCACCTCCTTGACACAGAAGACCACCCTCCCTACAAGAGTCTTATGCGGCAGCACGAAGGCCACGCAGGTCCCAGAACAAGCTACACCCTCCCAGCCTGAGTCCTGGCACCATCCCAACCCTCTGTGGTCCTCCCCAACCCTGGGTTCAGGGGGCATTGCGTTTCTTGAGTGTGGCCAACGTCTCCTGCCTCCCCAGATACCCTCGCCTGCCTCCAGGGAGGGCACGACCTGGGTGGGCAATGGCAAAGGGATGAGGACTTCACAAAGGTGGGGTGCCTGTTCCCCCCACCAGCCCTGCCGGCAAGCGCCAGGCACTGCTGGTGCAGCCAGGAGAGCCTCAGAGATCTGCTCTTCCCACTTGTTGGGAGGGAAACCCTGAGTGGTTTCCTCGGCCTCACACGGCCCGCTTGATTTACTTTAAAAGTGCAATAGACATCTGTAAACCCACCACCTAAAACCAGCTGGGAGCCAGGACAACACCTGCTTTCTCAGCGTCTCTGCATCACAGCGCATTCCTGATGCGCACACGCTTTTCAGTGGTTTTGTTACCCACTGTATAAAATCTTGGGGACTCGGAACTTAATTCTAACATGGACGAGACGTGAGCAGATGCTCTGTGCCCCCCTCAGCGTGTTGGCTGTGGGAGGACAGTCCTTCTGTCCCATCCCAGGCTCCACCAGGGGCGGCAAGGGGGACGGGCTCTGTGCAGGCGGAAGCAAGGGCTTCTCACGGGTCTCTCAGAAGTGGCCTCCCAGCCCCGGCCCCTGGAAACCCACACAGGCTCTGAACGTGGGCCTCTGCCTGCGGGCTGGGGGGTGAGCTGTTCTGCTCCAGGGGGCTGTGTCTGTCTTGTCATCACCCTGACAGCAAAGGTCGGTCTCTGGGGGTCCGGTCCTCAAGCAGCACTAGCAGCAACTGCTTGGAACACCCAGGAAGCCCTCAGAAAACAGCCCCCAGACCACTGTGTCGATCAGGGAACCTGGGGGGCAGCACCTGTGGTGGGGTGGACGGGCAGGCTGGATGCAGAGGGGCTGAGGCGGTGTTGGCAGGAGCCGTCCACACCGAACTGTGCTCAGACTCCCCCGGCAGAGCCCTGTCCTCGGGTTACACACACACCTTGGATACAAAGACGGCCACCCACAGGGCTCTGCTAGGTCGGGGTCTCTGGTCACGTTTGCAGGAGGGATCCCGGAAAAAGGGCAGGGGTGGAGCCAAGACAGGTTATGAAACTGAGGGCCAGTGCTCCTGGCTGCAAGCCGGAGGTGGCTGGGTGAGGAGGGAGTGTTGGGAGTTCTTAGGCATTGGCTGGAGGGCAGCGTTCACGCCACGGAGCACACGGACGTTACACACCAGAGCTTTCTTCTCCACAAGAAGCTGGTTCACAGCACGCCACTGGTGAGGAGGCTGCACAGGCCGGACCAAACCACCCCAGGTCTTGGGACTCTGTCCCGGCACTGTCCTTGGTGAGGCAGGGCAGGAGGCCGAAGGCTGACCTCTGGGTCGGGGGTCCCAGGTGGGGGCGGGGGAAGATGGGAGTCTGGCCCCGGCGTTCCAGCCCATGCTGGCTCAAGTGAGCTAAGCACCTGGAGTTCACAGAAAGGGACTCGCGCTCTGGGCTCGCATGGGGTTTGGGGGGCCCCTCCTCGCATCATGGGAGCTGCAAGTTTGCTCTGGGGGACTGGGTGGGACTTTCCCTGTGGCCTGTGGATGATGTGGGGTGGAGGTGAGGCTGTGAGGCTCTACCCAGGGAGAGTTGGTGAGGGAGCAGGCGGGTGAGGGGGTCCTCCGAGGGCCGGAGGGACAAGTGGCTGGCTCTCAGCCCCGCCCTCCCCACTCGCGGATGCTTCAGCCTGTCCTCCCAGTGTTTGCCCACGCAGCGGGTGAGCTTTCCTTCCTGGGCTTCAGGTTCTTGGCTGGGGAGCCCGTTCCCCTGGGGGCAGGAGCGCAGGGCGTGGTGGGCTCCACCTGGGTTGAGACAGGAAGAGTCTGGAGATACCAGCCTGGGTGCTCCGGGGGGACGGGAGTGCAGGCTGCTGCCAGAATCACAGGACAGGTCAGGGCAGCAAGTGCAGCCAGACGACATCCCTGCTGGGGGCTGCCTTCCCTGGAGGTAACCTGAATCCAGGCTGAGCCCAAAAAAGCCACTGCCCTTTAGAGCCAGCTATGTGGGCACAGGAGGCCGGGCAGGGGCTGGACAGGGCCCAATTGCCGGCCCCCAACCCTCCTGCCCTGCACCGAGCGCAAGGGAAGGGGGCCAGGGGTGGAGGGCTCTGAGCCTAGGTGTGGGCTGTGGCCAAGGTGAGCACCTGGGCAGCCAAGTCAGCTCCTTCCTCTCTCTCAGGTGAGGCGAGCCAGCCCTCCTGGCCATGGGAGGCGCCGTGGTTGACGAGGGTCCCACGGGCATCAGGGCCCCCGACGGAGGCTGGGGCTGGGCTGTCCTCTTCGGCTGTTTCGTCATCACCGGCTTCTCCTATGCCTTCCCCAAGGCCGTCAGTGTCTTCTTCAAGGAGCTCATGCATGAGTTCGGGATCGGCTACAGTGACACAGCTTGGATCTCCTCCATCCTGCTCGCCATGCTCTACGGGACAGGTGAGGGCTGGCCCCTGCCTGACGTGCTCAGCGCAAGGCCAGCCAGGCCACGGGAGCCCCGGCGTGGTTGGGCCTGTCGCCCAGGTCCGCGGGGATCCTGGAGGAGGCCCTTGAGAGAGGCCCCGCCGTGAAGCCTGGATGGCCTGGGAGACGGGCACAGGCAAACCCAGCGGGCCGGGTGTATTTATAGACAGTCCCAGGGGGCGAGGCTCCACGTGCTGTTCTTCAGAGACAGCCAATTCTCCAGGGCCTGCTCGGCCCGGGGAGGGCCTCCTGCGGGGGATTCCGCTCTGCTCGGGACATGTCTGCACAGTCTGCACTCAGGGAGCCTGGCCTGCGGGCTCTGGAGCACCTGCCCAGCTTGGGGCAGGAGGCGACTGGCTCTAGGCCTCGGGCCCCAGGGGTGTGGAAAGGGCAGAGCCCGGCCGTGGGCCTGGGCCGGCCCTGACCCTCAGGCATGTCCCCGCTCCCCCTCCAGGCCCACTGTGCAGCGTGTGTGTGAACCGCTTTGGTTGCCGCCCTGTCATGCTGGTGGGTGGCCTCTTCGCGTCCCTGGGCATGGTGGCTGCGTCCTTCTGCAGAAGCATCATCCAGGTCTACCTCACCACCGGGGTCATCACTGGTGAGTGAGTGGAGTCCGGCGGGGCCCCGGGTGCTGGGAGGGGCGTCTCCCGAGTGCCTCAGCAGCAGGGGTTCTGCACTCTGGGCCTATGCCTGGGAGAAGCTGGGGACACAGTGGCCTCGAGCAGGACGGGGGGTCTCACCTGCGGCCCCCTCTCCTCCAGGCTTGGGTTTGGCGCTCAACTTCCAGCCCTCGCTGATCATGCTCAACCGTTACTTTAACAAGCGGCGTCCCATGGCCAACGGGCTGGCAGCAGCGGGCAGCCCCGTGTTCCTGTGTGCCCTGTCCCCGCTGGGGCAGCTGCTGCAGGACAGCTACGGCTGGCGGGGCGGCTTCCTCATCCTGGGCGGCCTGCTGCTCAACTGCTGCGTGTGCGCGGCGCTCATGAGGCCTCTCGTGGCGTCCCAGCCAGGCGCGGGGTCAGGGCCCCAGCGGCCCTTGCGGCGCCTGCTGGACCTGAGCGTCTTCCGGGACCGCGGCTTCGTGCTCTACGCGGCAGCCGCCTCCATCATGGTGCTGGGGCTCTTCGTGCCGCCTGTGTTTGTGGTGAGCTACGCCAAAGACATGAAAGTCCCCGACACGCAGGCCGCCTTCCTGCTCACCATCCTGGGCTTCATCGACATCTTTGCGCGGCCTGCGGCTGGCTTCCTCACGGGGCTCAAGAAGGTGCGGCCCTACTCCGTCTACCTGTTCAGCTTCGCCATGTTCTTCAACGGCTTCACCGACCTCACGGGCTCCACGGCCAGCGACTATGGCGGCCTGGTGGTCTTCTGCATCTTCTTCGGCATCTCCTATGGCATGGTGGGGGCCCTGCAGTTTGAGGTGCTCATGGCCATCGTGGGCACCTCCAAGTTCTCCAGCGCCATTGGCCTCGTGCTGCTGCTGGAGGCGGTGGCCGTGCTCATCGGGCCGCCATCGGGAGGTGAGTGTAGAGCTGGGGCCCTTCCCACCACTCCCCTGCTTGGAGGTGGGGGACCCAGCCATCTCCCCGCAGGGACCTCAGAGCTGGAGGGGCGCTGGGGACGCGGGTGTCACCGGGTGGGGGCTTGGTCTAGCATGGCCCACAGGCAGGTGCACACCAGGCAGCCCAGGACAGCCAGATTTTTTACTTGGGGCTTTTCCTTTTCTTCTTGAAGGCTGACAAAATACTTGAGGGGAATTTAAAATGGTTTTGACTGGAGGGAACAAGTCTGGCCTTTGGCGACTGTGCTGCCCTCGGTAGTCACTTCACATGCTGCTCTGGGTCTCCCCAGGCGACCCTACAGCCTCTGGGGTTCCCAGAGTGTGGGAGGGAGCCCCAGGCCACATGACTCGACACTCCCTGTCCCAGGGTCCTTGCTGTCCACACAGGGCTGTGCTGACTCCACCACCCACCAAGGCCCCCAACCCTCCTCAAAGCCACTTCTACTTTTAGACTAAGTCTTTGCTCCCCTGGAGACGAGGAGGGGGAAGGAGTAGCAAGTGAGGACGCCCCTCCCCGGGCTGGGACGCACGTGATATAGGGAAAACCACTTTCTGTCCTCCTCAGTTTGGAGGCAGACCAGGACCCGTGGGGAGACTTCTCCAGTGTCAAGAGACCAAGGGGACACGGCCTGGGTGGGGCCAGTGGCTGCATCTGCCCGCACAGCACGTGACTGGGTTCTCTTGCAGGCAAGCTCCTGGACGCAACGCACGTCTACAAGTATGTGTTCATCCTGGCGGGGACCGAGGTGCTCACCTCCTCCCTGGTGCTGCTGCTGGGCAACTGCTTCTGCATCAGGAAGAGGCCCAGGGAGCCCCGACCCAAGGCAGCCACCGCAGAGGAAGAGAAGCTCCACAAGCCCTCAGCGGACACAGGGGTGGACTCTCGGGAGGTGGAGCACTTCCTGAAAGCAGAGCCCGAGAGGAATGGGGAGGTCGTGCACACCCCGGAAACGAGTGTGTGAGGGTCGGGCGGGCTGGCAGGGCACAGTGAACAGGTACAGAGACTGGCAACGCTCGTATTTATTTCACAAACAGGACTAGCTTAGGCGGGGCCCTCGCTCGGCTCCGGGGGCCTGGTCGGCGGGTCGTCACCTGAGCAGTGTTTTGCGGGGGAGGTGGTGGAGTGGGAACCGTGTCATTCCAAAGCTGATCTGCGGTGAAGCCAAGCCTCGAGGTTACGAGCCATCTGCGCCAGGGGCCCACCCTGCTGACCCCCAGCCCTGAGCCCGCTGTGCTCAAGGACCTAGAAACCCGCGCTTCGGAGACAACACAACTTTCATCAGGGGCGGGGCAGGGACAGGCTGGCAGGTGGGCGCTGCCGCGGGCCCCGTCCTGCAAGCCTCAGGCTCTGCGGTGCTGCCCCAGGCCCGCCCTCCCGGTGTCCACCCGAGGAAGGGGGGAAGTAAACCCATGTGGGGGGAGGCCCAGGAGGAGCCCTTTCCTTCAAGCGTGTGGAGCTGTGTTCTCTGTGGTCTGTCTGCCCCGAATCTCACTTCTGTTAAGAAATGACCTGGTGACAGTCACAGAGTGGCTCTGGTCCTCATCAGCCTTCTTAGTGCTGTCTGTTCCAAGACATTCCCTGCCGCCCTGGGGGTTGCTTAGCAGCCACAGAGCATTCACATGGCAGGGGTAGGAGCGTGTGCTAGAGAGGGGTACACAGGCGGTGCGCCTGGGCTGGTCTGTGAAACCTGCAGGGGAGCCCCGGGCAGTGTCCCTTGAGCTGGGACAGAGCAGGTGACTTCTGCTCACTGGTGCACGTGCTTAAGAAAGAGCATGTTCCTGCCTTCTGTTTATCCTCCCTCTGGTTGGTGGGCAGTGCGCTACATGGTGGGCTGGCTACCCACGTTCTTCCATCAAGCCCTTGCTCAGCGTGGCTTGCCCTGGGCACCTCACACCCACCTGCCCTGGTGGCTGGCGGCAGCCTGCGTGGCTGAGAGCCCGGTCAGAGGCCGCTGGGGCTCTCAGTAGGTGGTGCGTCGCGGGCGCTGGGGACGGCAGCGGGCGCCCTGGCGGGCTGCGTGCAACCGGAGAGACGCCATGTCCCTGCTCCTCTGCAATGAAAAGTGAGAGCACATGTCTCAGGTTCCGTCCCTGCCCAGCCCTGCATAGGAGCCAGGCTTGGGCACTGCTGGTGGCCTCTGCGTGGGGAGCCCCTGGGCAGGCACTTGGGCTGGTGGGCCGTGTGTCCTGGGAGAGCCTGCCCTGCACCTCATCTCACCCCGTGAGAGGAAGGCTGGGACCCCAGGCCCTCAGGGTGGGTTGAGCCCCGACTGCAGCTAACCGGCCTGTGGTCCTCGGCAGCTGCCTCCATGAACCAAAGGGACGGGGTGAGGCGGTGTGGGCCTCAGCGGATACACACTCTGCCCACACACCTCCCCAGCTGCCCTCAACCCCTAGGAGACTGCACAGACCGGGGTTCCTTCTCTCCTGGCCCACGGGACCCTGCATAAGCTGGCCTTGGAAGCCCCAGCAGTTATTCTGGGCTTCCAGAGGGGCCCTGGGGTGTTGGGTGCACCCTCATCCTGACCAGCCCGGCCCTGGGCCCTTCTTGCTCAAGACCCCATTGGGGCAGGCACACCACAAAGCAGCTGGGAACGTGGTGACCCCTGAAGTCATGCCTTGGGGACACTAAAGGGACTGAGATGGTCAGGACTAAGACCACGCCCTGGTAGGACAGCAGGCTCTGGGAGGACAGCTCTGTGCGGCGGGGGCAGGCTGCACGGGGGCGGGAGCCGGGGTCCACAGGCTCTGCCGCTCTCCTCCCTCGGCAGGGCCTTCACGGAGATGCTGCGTGGCAACACTCCGGTGTGGTTACAGCGTCTGCGCTGCCCACTACTTGGGGAGGGGAGGAGGGTGGGCAGATGTCTCCTCTGCCTACTTTTCTGGTTCCAGACGGCCACAAAGGACCACTTCCTGTCCTCAAGAAACTGCCTGCCCTTGTGACAGGCGGCATGGCCTGTGAGCAGAGCTGCCGCCCACCCCTGTAACAAATTCTGGTGCCAAAGAAGGCTCTTTCCAATGACCTGCTTAGACCCACCCCCAGCGACACATGCCCACCTCTGCATGGGTCTGGGGGCGGAGAGCAGCAGGAGCAAAGGACGCCTGGGATGCCTGTGTGGGGGGAGGTCGGTGAGCCAGGCACCTGGGCTGCTGCCCTACCCTGACCATGTGTCAGTGTCAGGCCCAGGGGGCGCATCTCTGACCCCTGCCCTGCTCTCAGAGGGATGTGTCCGCCCTGGGCCTTCGCAGAAAAACCTGGAGACGGACGTGAGCAGCCACACTGGGGAGTCAGGGGCAGAGGCAGGGGTCCAGCAAGGGCCTGCGAGGAAGCACCTGACCCTCACGACCAAGCCACGTCCTCAGGACTGGGGTCCAGCCAGACCCGGCTTCAGGAGGACCAGCTCCCTTCACCCCCACACACACGCCCTGACAGGAAGCCAGGAGGGAGGCTCTAGGCTTGGAAAGGCCAGGCAGGAGCTAGAACTTGGGCTTAGCTTGGGGCCCGTGTGGCAGCGAGTGGGGTGAGGGTGGCACCTCATCCCAAGGCCACAGAGAGGTTCCACGTGTCATCTTCTCCATCAGGCAGTGAAGAGTGAGCGGGGACGGGGAACTCCTCGCCAGCCCTCTCCCAGAACCTACAGAGTTGTCGGGATGGCTGTGGAACTGCCCTCCAGCACACGCCCAGGCGTGGCCGGTGCAAACCCCTCCTGTCCCTAGACAGCTCCAGCAGCCTCCGTGTGTGTGGCCCAGGAAGGCCTCTTGTGCTTCCGCGACTCCACAGAGCACGTGCTCAACTGAGCGGGGAGGCGGTGGGCCCTGCCGCAGGGCTGTGGCAGGGGGCCCTAGCATGGGGGAGGGCAGGCTGCCTGGCCAAGCTCTCAGCTCATCAGCACAGATCGGTCTGTGGGACAGGACAGGCCCAGGCAACAGGCACCCCCATCCGACAGCTGACACCCTTCCCCAGACCCCAGAGGGTCTGCCCAGGAACTGAGACGAGGCCACTCCTGTGCTCCAGCAACTCGCGCAGCAGAGGGAGCCCAAGGCCGTGAGCCGGACCAAGGGACACGGAGGGCCATGCCCAGGGCAGGGGGACCTCTCCCAGGACGGGGGCCACCACACAGGAAACCACAAGCAGCCACCCGCCAGCAGCACCACACTGTGGGCGGCCAGAGTGCGTGGAGGTCGGGGGCCTATTTCCTCAAGGTGGCGAGGCTGAGGGATGTGCGGCACCCACCCGACCCCGCCGCAAGGCTGCCGCGCAGCCCTCCCGCCTGCTCCCCCGGCTCAGACACCACTAGGCTAAGGAGGACAGACGGGAACGCCCATCCTCAAAA
The DNA here is from genome assembly GCA_004363605.1 of Indri indri. NCBI lineage: Eukaryota > Metazoa > Chordata > Mammalia > Primates > Indriidae > Indri > Indri indri. The sequence goes on along the minus strand of RJWJ010001655.1, from coordinate 48,458 downwards.
AAGCAGTTTTCATGCAGTTGACCGAAACACACTGAAAACTCCCGAGCCGACGAAATAAAGACCACATGGAAGGGGCAGGGAAGAAAGGTAGAAGTCATTACGAATTTATTATGTACACAGTTGTTAAAGTACACAAGTACAGTGGTGATACAAACGCACAGCTCAGACTGTTGCCACTACACAGGTTGACACAGACATTCTAACTATGTTTCCTGCAAGTACGGTGGGGGGTAAACACTGGGTGAGAACTGCCACAGCCACACACCCTCGAGGACTTGGAGCGAGTCCACTTCGACGCAATCCAGCAACCTCAGGTTGGAGCTTGGATGCAGAGGTCGGAGGCTGCCCTGCACAACCTTGCTGGCGCTACGTCGGGACCACGGGTATTTACAAACAAAGCTTGTGCCACACAGGCTGTCACTGCTAACACCGCCAGGGGTGGGGGAAGCGAAACGGATGAAGGCGCTCGGCAACAAAGAACACCTCAAACTCGCCCCAGCCTCCCCCTGCACCCTGACACGCAGCCCCACCCGGTCAAGGCTCCACACCCTGAAATGCTTACAGAGCAACCAGCTCAGGATTCAGAAAGAAGCACCCAGGGGCTCAGACAGATGTCTGGCCAGGACAGCAAAGGGCCACACCCTGGGAGGCCCACCAGGACGGCTCCTGTGCTGGGGCCATGGGGAAGGGAGGGATCCGAGGTGGACACCTTCAGGTCCCCAGCTCCCAATGCACGCCCCGTTTCCAAACACAACACCCTCACAGGTGACAGGAAGAAAGGCAGAAGTAGCTATGAGCAGACACTGCACCTCACTCCCGAGACAGGAGAGCCCACTGCACTGGCTGTCTCCACCGTGTGGCCTGATGGCTGCAGAATTAAAGGCAAAAAAGCACATCGGCATCCCCGAGCCCTGCGGGGGGGGGGGGGGGGGGCACCAGCCCCAGGAGCCGACTTCTTTCTGGTGAGACTCAGCCCACCCCTGCTCCACTTCTCATTGGCTCACGTCCATCCGACCGAGGGTCCCAAGGTGTGTGCTGTCACCCATCCTGGACCTGAAGCTTCTGGCCAGGCTGTGAGATTCACCTGCTTCTTGGCACTTCAGGGTGGATGCCCTGTAGCATGCCAGCTTTTCTGAGCAACACCCTTGGCATCCGGGGGACGACCCGCTCCATGGCGTTGAGCACACAGGCGTTAACACAAATTAATAGCCAATCCGTACAGCAGTATTTACAGTCTGTTCAGAGAAGTTCCCAAATTCAAAGGCGGTGAGGCAATAAGCACCACTGAGGCAAGCACACGCGACCCCAACGAGTTTTGATTCACAGTCCTCTCCCAGCAAACCACAGATGCACTCAACTCTCTCTCTGAGTGCCCCACTGTCTCACAGCCTCTGCTTCCGAGCTCATCTGAGTCCTCCGCCCCTGCCCTGGGAGGACAGCACGCGTGGGGCCTGGAGCAGCACCTTTGGCCCGCTCCGAGGGTTGGCGAGGTTCCCAGTCTGCAGCGGGCAAGTGAGTGAGATGCCAAAACCAGGCTGCCAAGGTCCCACGACACACACGCACACGTAACAGAACGGATGAGAAACTTCCTCTCTAAAGTGGACAAAACATAACGAAACAAACACAACACACACCGAGATCCATGTGCACCCTCTCCCTGCCTGACTCCACTTCACACAGAAACTCCAAGCCAGTGTCTTTGTTTCAGGATTCGTTAAAGTCAACATCCATTTGTAAGACCGCAAAAACAGACAAGAAAGAAACAATAAAAAGACAGATTTCTTTACACAGATTTAAGCCAATAATTTTTAGCAAAATGATACAAAACTGTCTTAACCAAGTAGAAGACTGGTAGTTACAGTGGAATCGTCAGGGAGCACAGGTGACCACCACTGGAGGGGCTGACAGCTCTTGCAAGGGAGTCTGAGTCTCTCTCACTGCTTTCTTCCCAGCCCCGTCACAACTCAGCTCCCGTGGGGGGCCTCGGTGGCAGCCCCAGTGATGGCAGCTCTTGGAGTCTGTCCGTTTAGTTTGTGTTTTGTTTCCCCCATGAGCGTCGCTGGGTGAGTGGCCTGCAGAGCTCCCGGTTAACACTTCGGTTCTAGACCGGGGGGCGCGTCACTAGTAAAGCCATTGGTAACAGAGTAGGATCAGCCATGCATTGTCTGCCCTTCACAGCAAGAAGGAGAGTTCTCATCGGTGCACGACAGACTGAAGACCACTGGAAGCCACCCGACCAGGAATCTGTCGGAGCCAAAGCACAGGAGAAGGTCAGCGTGAGGCCAGAGGAACGGGCCAGTCGGGTGCTCGGGCACAGACACCACAGTGATGGAGCCTGGCAGGAGGGGACAACCACTGCCGCCGTGCCCCCCGTCTGGAGGCCTGCACCCCTGACCACGAGACGGGACCTCTGTGGCCAGGCCACATGCTCTGAACGAGTGCTGGGAAGGGGGGAAGAGGCATGCAGGCAAGGTGATCCCGGAGCCACCTTGGCAGCCATCGGCGAGGATCCGAGGGCCGGAGACACTTGCTCCCAGCCTCCCTTCCTGGAAAGTAACTGGGCGTTTTGAAAACACTATCCCTTTGGGGGACGACGTGAAAAGCAGTTCCCGTCAACATGTTTCCAAGAGTGCGCACAGCATCAGAGCCGCAGCAGGTCTCCCAGCGGCATCAGACCCGACAGAAGCTCAAGCCCCTGCTGGAAGGAGCCACCAAGGGCCGCGTCACCGACAAGAAGGGAGCACAGCGTGGACGCCCAGCCATGCGCCAACGCGGGGGAGCGGGTGACTGTGGCTGGAGGGTCATTACAGACGACAGCTGCGTGGACGAGATGGCTGGGCAGAGATCAGGTTTGAAAAGAAACACAAAATGAGAACAGAGATAAATGAGAGATAGAAAGGGAAACGACTGAAAAAGCCGGGACAGGCAGAGACCAAGAAGTCTGAATGCAGCAAGAGCTCAGAGCCCCCAACACCAAGCGAGGCGCCACTCAGCTGAGCACAACACACCCTCCTCCCAGGCTCCACTGACCCCAGACGAGGCCGCTCAAGTGCTCTGGGGCAACCTGGAGCCAGCCCTGAGGGCAGCGCCGTGGTACTCCTGCTCCGCACACGGCACCCAGGGACAGAAGGGGCGTACCGGCACGGCGAATGCGGTCACGGGGGGCCAAAGGCCAAGGGCACAGCAAGACAGTCACTCCACTCAGAGACACACTCTATGCACGCATTCCCCCTAGACTGGGCAGCTGATGGCAGCGGCTCTGGACCCCCACAAGGAGAAGAACAAAGCGGAAGAAGCCTCACTCTACCTTGCCGGCACCTGGCATGCAGCCCAGCCCCACCTGAGAGCGCCCACAGGCGGGGTTGGGGGTGGGGGTGGTGCTCCCAGCCCACCCGGTGCCTGCCACCTGCCGAGCCCACCATGAGCACACTCACCCAGTGCCGCCTTCCGACGGGAGACGAGCAGCTACTTGCCGTGGTGTTCGAAAGGAATGCTATTCTGAGGTGGGGAAAAGACAGCTGTTGGTAAGCGTCCCACCAGCCGGCCAGCACGCGAGGCCCCGGCCCCCTGACTGCCTACGTCTCCTGTGTCCAGACAGGCTTCCTCACCTCAGCCAGGGCCACCTGGGGGCACCCAGGGAATGGCCACAATCTCACTGGCTCCTCACAACTGGCCCTCAAGTAGGAGTGGCAGCTGCTCCTCTTCTAGACGGGGACACAGGACAAACCCTCCTAGCTCGTCTCACACCAAGAACCTGATGCCCAGCAGGTTGTGGGGCTACGAGTGGTGGCGACAGCACTGCCCCAGGACACGTGAACAGGACACACTTCCTCTTAAGCAGACCGGGGCTGCAGACCTTATTTTGGGACAGGGTGTGGATTAAAGTGAGGCCTCGGAAGGAATAACTGGCATCTTTGTGGACAATTCTGAACCGATGAGGCCTGTTTTCTCACAAAGTAAAAAAAACAAACAAACAAACAAAAAAAACAAAACCCAGATTCACCATGCTACTTGGCCAAAGAGGCCTGGCCTGACTCAAACTGCCCTTGAAAGGGGGTGCAGGGCGCCAGCCCCTGCAGTCTGGGAGGGGAGGCCCTGTAGCAGGCAGAGGCTGCCCTGGTGACCTGCACGTTGGGCGTCACCGCCATGCCGGATGCTGGTCACCGGTCCAGACCTGCCCAGGGCCAGCAAGCACCAGGAAGCCCTTCTGCCAACTTGTCACACCTCCACCAGGAGCACCGACTCCTGAGAGGGGCGCAAAAACTGGGGAAACAGCAGCCTGCGTAGAGGACGCACCGGGAGATGTGCCGCCACAAGTCCCTGCGCCTGGGCTGCCTGCTTCCCCAGAGCTCACCCGGAGGAGCAAGCGTGCTGCCACGTCCACCAGAGTCCCCGGTTTTCTTTTTTGGGAGGGGCATGTGTGTGAGTAACAGCTGCTGAACTGTAAAAGCCGGAGCAACCCCACTCGTCCTCAGGGCAGACATTCATCTGCGGGTCTCAGAAGGGGCCTCGTTTATCCCCTGGATGCAGAACTGGTGGCTGCCAGTCACAGAGCCACTGAGCCTGCTGGTGCCAACAGAGCCTGAAGGGAAGGGACGTGCTGTGTGGGCAGAAGCCTTCCAAGAGACAGGAAAAACCTCCTTCCCGAGGGTGACCAAGGAGGGCACCTGTCCTGGAGGTGGTGTGGGCGCCCTGCCCTCATTACACGCGTCTTAAGAAAACCCTGGGTGACCAGGAGCAAAAGCTAAAATGCTTCTGTTAGAGGGAAAGCACCGCAAAATAAACTCTCTGGAGGCTCATCCCTGCTCTTAACACCCATGTTGCATTTGTTCACGTGGAAAACAAAAGCCCAAGAGAGCACTGGCGTGTGAATGCAAGCCACGAGCTCATCGCGGGAAGGAAGCGCGCTCTTCTCCACCACCCTGGAGCGGTGTGCAGTCCCCCAGCACCCTCGGGGGCTGGTGGGCTGAGACAGCCACGCCCTGGGTGCCGGCCAGGGCCACACAGCCAGAAGGAGCTGCCTGAGACTGCCCAGCACCCCTGGGAACTCCTGACTCTTTCATCTTCCTCAAAGATCCCAACCCACCAGATGCCTTATTTTCTTAAAAAAAGAAAAATGAAAAGCTAGGCCTGCCCCTTCCTCGGTCTTTGCCAGAGTCCACCACACGCAGGCCGTGCTCATTCCTCCTCGCGGGTTGGGAGACTCTAGAGGGGCCGCATGAGAGGATGGACAGGCCCCAATGGCCCCCCAGGACCTGCTCGCAGTTGTTGACGGGGGACTCCAGGGATCACGGAGAAGCCTGCTGAGAGCCTCCGTGCTGCAGGGCCGCAAGGCCGGAGGCCACAGGGTGAGCACACGAGGGGCCCAATCTCACGGCGCTGGCCAGGCCCCTTCAGCCCACGATTCAAATAACCACTCATTCAAATCCCCTGCATCTTGGTCTCTTTGGGAGAAAGTCAATCACACAAAAAGTCCACTTCCAGTAAAGTGATTAGTGAGTCAGAAGTGTTCAGTGAAAGGATTCATTTTCTGATAAGACGGTAGACATCCAAGAACACACGCACTACTCGGGCCTAGCCCCCGTCGTCAAGGGACAGGACACGTTGGCAGAGCGCCTCTGGAACAAGTTTCCTGCTCACCTAGGAAGACCGGAGGGTGAGCCAAGCACCCCACAGGATGCCAGCCCCACCAGGGCTCACCCCTGACCCCTAGCCCCTGCTCCCACAGGGGACCCTGAAAACTACCTCAAGAGAAAGAATCGGTATATGTGTAAAAAGTTGTTCTGGTCTACTGAAAGAAGTGTGTTAGCGAATGCAAAAAAACAACAACAACAAAAGCCAGAGCGAGAGGGAGGATGCTGGGAGAGGAAGATGGGTGTGAGCGCCCTCGTGGCCAGGCCGCATCACCCTGCCTTGGTGCGCAGCAGGTACGTTTCTCTGAGCACACTTTCCTCGTGAAGAGAGCAGCACAGTCGACACGGTCATCAGAAGATGAGAAGCCTCATCACGTGGCATGCCGCCGGGGTGGACCACCACTGAAGGCTCCTACAGCCCCAAGCCCCGGCCAGAGGTGTGGGCAGCTCCCACACAGGGACCCTGCCCGGCCAGCGGGAACAAGGAAGTTACCAGAGACGGGGTGCGCCCACACAGCCCCTGCTGACGAGGGTGAGCAGGCGCCAGTGCCCGTCTGTGCGGGGAAGACGGCTGGGGCACCCAAGCAGCAGCAGAGGAGAAGCCCTCAATGCGGCCTGTTACCTGCCACACTGCAGCTGGGAACAAGCCCCTTAGCTATACAGCTTGTCTCTCAGACTCTCAACCAAGAAGCCAAAGCAGCAACTAGGAACGCAACTTCCCCACAGGTTAAAAACAAAAATGGGGAACATTAAAAGAAAAAAAAAAAGAGGAAAGAAAACAAACCCTTCAAAAAACTCATCTTACTCGCAACTTTGAGCCTTTAAGACAGGGTAAGCCAGAGGCCCGGCGCTGACACACATCCCCACGCCTGGGCCTGGCACATCCCGGCCTCAGCGAGCTCGGAGCGCGTACCTGTGAGGTGGACATGCGAGAGGTATCTTGTCGGCCCGTGAGATCGGACGAGGAGATGTTGACCGGGGCCCCACGGTGCAGCCGCATACTCACTTTCCGCTCTCTTTCCATGCCGGACACGGGCCGAGGAGAGGTGTTAGCTGAGAGGAGGGAGGGAAGCGGAGTGAGCACCCTGCGTGCTGCCTTGCCTCCTGCGCAAGGGGCCTCCCCTGGGGAAGCTGTGGTCGGCAAGGACCCTTGGTGGATTGAACATCTCGCCAGACTGCAGGGACAGCAGGGCCGACAGCCACAGCCACCCCCGACTCAGAGCGGCCCAGCAGGCACCCAGCCAAGCCTGGAATACCTGCGGGGGGGAGAGCGCCCTGACATGCCAAGACCATGTGGGGACATAGGAATGTCAAAGGGCTAGTGGAGGAAAAATCCGTGTGGTGAAAGAAGGAAATTTTACATATATAAGCAATTACAAACATCGGTAACAGCTTTCAGGAACTCAATTGGACCAACTCAAGAGACCAAGTCTGTGAACTGCGTCTAAAGGCACCATCGTGGGCTGGCTGGCTCCCCACCCCCCCCACCGCCCACTTACTCTCAGGAGTAAGAATCAACAGAAACCAGCACACCAGGATCAGCCCCCATGTGTCCTGGGCCCAGGCTCCCGCAACCCACAGGCCAGAGAGCCCTCTCATGGCCCGCTCCAAGGGCGCTCTGCGAGGGGCACACTCACCCGTGTGTGAGGTAGGGGTGAGGGGTGTGGGGGGAGCCACTTCCTGGGTGCCCCGCAGGCGGCCCGAGGCCGTGGAAGGGAGCCCCCGGGTGGCTGGGTTCCGGGAGTGTCTCAGCCGCTCCTCTCGATCCCGCCGTTCCCGCTCGGCGTCGTCAGCAGCACGGCTGGCGCCCTAAGGAGGGAGGAGGTGAGACTAGGATGGCACCCGGCTGTCCCCTGGTAACGTGAGAAAACACCAAGGGGCCTTTGGGACGAGACTGCCCCAAGAAGCCATCCATGACGCAGTGAGCCAGAAAATGACCTTTCTCCTGCTGAGCGACCGCACGATCCCTGGGGGTGCGCACCCCCGCGTCCTTCCCCAACACACCAGAGAAAACCCCACCCAGGCTGGGGCGCCGGGTGGCTCAGAACTTCCTTAGACTTCAACACAGAAAGCAATCGGGCGGGTGCTCCTCTGTGCACATCGCACCCTGACACCAAGAGGGGACCAGTCCAAAATGCCCAGTCGGGGAGGAAAGGGGGCGTGTAGCATTTGGTCAGGTGAGAGTCCACCAAAGTCGAGCCATGCCACGGTGACACCAGCAACAGCAGGCACACACAGGCAGAGCAACAAGGCTGCCAGTCAGGTCTGCACCGGACGTTCCAGATGCAGGGGGCACTGGGTTTTAAGTAGTTAAGCTGAGGAACTGGCCACTGAGGATCACATTCTAATGACCAATGCTGTAAGGCAGGGCCTGCATGCGGTGCCACACCCAGGCGCTACCTGTCTCTGCAGTTTACTGTGACACATGTAGCCAGCAAAGCTGGGATGATTTACTGTTCGGCCCTTTACAAAGTCTGTCCCGTGCCTGAGGGAGGGATACCGAGAACAGCACTGCAGGACGACTACTCCCACGTCCAGCCCTGGAGGGACTGGGCTCCTGCTGGCCCCGGGCCTTTCTCCTGGCCCGCACCCACCCTGCAGAGCACACCCGGGCCAGCCAGTGGGCACCCCTGCCCTGCCTGCCCCACACAGCCCTCTCACAAGGCTGCGCGCTATGCGTCTCGCGCTCCCTAAAGAGGCAGTTCTGCCCATCCACCAGATTTTGTCACCTGGAAAGATTCCAACTTCTTCAAACTGACAACAGAATAAATTTTTAATGAAAGAGAACATGAAAAGTTCAGTGAAAGTGCCAATTCTGGCAGTGATGTCCAAACGTTAATTAATTAAACTCACACAACTGTCTCAGGGACAGGCTGCCTGTTGAGATGCTCAAGGTTCTCCTGGGACACAGGCAGGACTTTCTCACACACGAAGGCCCAAAGAACAGACTGTGGGTAACCAAGGATATGCCTCGCAAAACCAGCTCACTACAGGGTCAGGCAGGTGGAGCGCACCCCACCAGGCCCCCAGCCCCTCCTGGGCAGTAAAGACATCTGTTGCCCCCACTGGCCCCACCCCAGGCTCGGCTGGGCAAGAGGCAGGAGGGGGCAGGGAGCACCAGGGTGGAGCCCTCCAGCCGCACAGCAGCCTCGGAGGAACAGGCTGCACCACAGGCCGACAAACCCAACCTGCTCTCAGGATCGGCAACCACCACAACAGAGCCACCCTTCAACGACAGCAGACCAAGCCGCCCAGGCAGAGCCTGTTCTGGGCAGACCTGTGTGGTGGGCAAGGCCACAGGTCCCGACTCTCCTTAGTGGGCATCTGGCTTCCCAGCATCCTCACCCTCAGCCAGACCTCATCCTCTCAAGCCAAAGTCTGCCAGGGACGCTTGCCTCACGGTTCGGCAGACACACCTGTCCGACCTGAACCACGCACGGCGCAGTGCCCACAGGAGACCCGAGACCAGTCGAGGTGGCCGCCAGCCTCCCATGCCGCACTTGCAGGGGTGAAGGAGTTGGCAGTGGCGCTTACAAACTTGAGCATGTTCCAGTCAAACACGTAGTCGTAGGAGAAGCCCTGGCGGTGGAACAGATTCCTGAAGAGCTGCCTCAGGTATGAGTAGTCAGGTTTATCATCAAAACGCAAGGAACGGCAAAAATTCAGGTATGTGGCAAATTCAGCTGTAAAACAAGAGTCTCAAAGCTAATGAGTGAACTCCTGACTGAGACCCAGAGTGGTATCTGTTAGCATCACTGTTAACCTCCTTTTCTACACATACTGAAGGTGTGAAAGACGCAATCTGAAATATTAGTCACGCTTTAAGAACCTAGGCCTTAGGAAAGAGTTTCTAAATATTCAACATCGCAGAGCACAGTTTGATTTTATCTAGGGCATGTATTCCAGGGGCAGTCCCACAAAAACAAAGGGACACTTACTGAGTTACAGCTCCAGAAGCAAGAGGCAGCAGGGAGGGCAAACTGTGGCCGGTGTGAAGGCCAGGTCTGACCACCCCTCCCTCACCTGCTCAGCCACTCGGGTCTCCTTGAGACCCAGCCCTGCCTCTGGGCATTGGCCTCGAGCACGGGCCTGCCTCGCTCGCCATCTCTCCGGGGCCTCAGAGAGCCACACAGACAGCACTTGGCAGGTACGCTGGAACACGATGGCCACCTACTGCCTCCATACACAGGCGCTCCTCTTTCCTGCCACCCTTTCTGTAGAAGGGGAGCGAGTCTTCTGATGCAAGCCAGACACCTGCACAGACCCTCTGAACCAGCTCTACTGAAAGGACAGGCTGGAGGACACTTACAAGGGTAGCCTTTGCATAACACTTCAATGGGAGTGGACATTTTCTTCTCACTAATCCGTTCATATTTCTGCCTCTTGGTGGCAGCCTTCAGCCCCTGCCAGGGGAGAGAGCCCAGGTTGAAGTACATCAGCACATAACCCAGAGACTCCAAGTCGTCTCTTCGAGATTGCTCTGAAAAGAAAAGGGAAACATGTAAAGGACAGCACGTGTGCTTGTGTAAAAGCAAAATACCCAGCAAACGCGCACAAGGGAAAACACTTTAGAGATAACAGAAAAATATACTTGGATTACTTTTTGGCCAAAAGCTGCCCATCATGGGCTCCTGAGCAAATTCCTGAGCTCCCCTGGTGGAACAGCATCAATGTCATAGAGAAATGCTTAGAAAATCCAGCATTTACCTGCCCTCCACACTTGACAGTCACTGAAACCAGCCTGCCTGCTACAAAGGTCTGAAGACAGCTCTAGACCTCCCAGTGGTGATCACCAACCATGCTCATGAGCCTGAGGTCGCCGGAGAGGCCAGCCTCCCCAGGCTGAGGGACAGACATGACCAGAGGCACCCTAGGTCAGTGACCCCACACCCAGGGGCTCACCAATGCCGAGGTGGGTGTTGATGGAGGCATACCGCGCCGTCCCTGTGAGGTTTTTGTTCTCCCGGTAGGGGATGTGCTGGTGGGTCCTTGCGTCCCGGTACTTCTTGGCCAGCCCAAAGTCGATGACGTAAACCAGGTTACCCTTCTTCCCCAGCCCCATGAGAAAATTGTCTGGCTTCACGTCTCGGTGGATGAAGTTCTTCGAATGAATGTATTCGATACGACTAATCTACGAGCAGAGAGCAACGTGAGACGGCACCCCAGAGCAGCACGTCTGGGAAAGGAGCCTGTTCAGCAGACTGAGGGGCATGCCAGGAGCTGCACATTCTGGACCCTCCGGCCAAAGAAGAGCAACTTAACAATGAGGAACGGTGGATGGTGAACTGACCAAAGTCACCTCCCCAGGTGCCTTCAGCCCCCCTACACCCCCCTGGGGCTGGCCTCTGTCTTCCTGACTCTCGGGGAGAGGACAGGCGCTACTAGACAATGGCCTCTACTAGCTGTATTCTTGCACAGGCTACACACAGAATTTGCTCAGAAACTACGCAAGTTGTTGGAAATCAAACGTGTTTTCCCGAGAGAATCGGGGAGAGCCCTCGAGGGGAATGTGCTATGTGACGCAGAGAAGGTGGGTCTCCAAACCAATCAACAGTGTCACTACCTTGAGGCTAAAGTCAAACCCATTTCCATTTTCTCTCTCTGAATTAATAGGCATAAAAATGGACAGAACAGCAACTGGACAATTACTTCTATCAGACCAACTGGTATGCACCCAGCGCTCACACTGCTTGGGCACATCAGAAAACTGGGTCCTTACCATTTGGTCGGCAAGCAGCAGAACTGTCTTGAGACTGAACTTCCTGGAGCAGAAGTTGAAGAGGTCCTCCAGGCTGGGCCCCAGCAGCTCCATCACCATGACGTTGTAGTCCCCCTCGGCTCCACACCACCTGATGGTGGGGATGCCCACTGGGAGAGAGAGAGACAGCCCTTCAGCCCCGCCACCCCACTCCGTGTCCTCATCCTCGTGTGTGTGAGGGATGGGGAGGTCAGGGGGTCAAGGGGCTCAGGAGGCCCCAACAATGCCCGTCCTCAGGACCTGCAGCGGAGATGGGGCCACATGCGTTCACAGACAGCACGAAGCCAACTGTGGGGTCAATCAAAGGGGCAGAAGATGATCAAAGCTAGGGCAGGGGAGTGGGAAACGCAGGGAGAAGGCGCTGCTTAGGCAGAGAGGACCAGCAGAGCCAGTCAGAAACCAGTTCACCAGAGAGGAGGGGAAGCTTAGAAGAAAGATCTGGAACGCAAGGCTGAGAAAAAGGAGAGAAAGGCAGCTACCAGGGGTTGGATGAGAGAGAAAAAAATTTTTAATTAGTCTGATGTTGGCAGAAACATTAGGTTGGTGCAAAAGTAATTGTGGTTTTAGCGTTCAAATTTGCTGATTGATATCGGAATACATTCTTAAATGTGGTTATGTTATACATCATTTTAATGCGTATTTCTCACTTTACGTTTTTTGCTAATGACTTATTACTTGCTATTTATTTTGTATTAATTTTAGACTGTGGAAATGATGTTAGACATAAAGCAAATTCAAGTGATTTCTTATTCGAGTTCAAAATGGGTCGTAAAGCAGCAGAGATAACTGGCAACATCAACAATGCATTTGGCCCAGGAACTGCTAACGCACGTATAGTGCAGTGGTGGGTCAAGACATTTTGCAAAGGAGATGAGCGCCTTGAAGATGAGGGGCACAGTGGCCATCAGAAGTTGACAACAAGCAATTGAGAGCCATCATCGAAGCTGATCCTCTTACAACTACGCCAGAAGTTGCTGAAGAACTGAACGTCGCCCATTCTATGGTCGTCCTGAATTTGAAGCAAATTGGAAAGGTGAAAAAGCTTGGTAAGTAGGTGCCTCATGAACTGACCAAAAATTTAAAAAATGGTCGTTTTGAAGTGAAGCCTTCTCTTCTCGTACGCAACAACAACGAACCATTTCTCGATCGGATTGTGACATGCGATGAAAAGTGGATTTTATATGACAACTGGCAACAATCAGCTCAGTGGCTGGACAGAGAAGAAGCTCCAAAGTACTTCCCAAAGCCAAACTTGTACCAGAGAAAGGTCGCGGTCACCGTTTTGTGGTCTGCTGCCGGTCTGATCCACTACAGCTTTCTGAATCCAGCGAAACCATTCCATCTGAGAAGTGTGCTCAGCAAATCAAGGAGATGCACCGAAAACTGCAACGCCTGCAGCCGGCACTGGCAACAGAAAGTGCCTGATTCTTCTCCACAACAACACCCGACTGCACATCGCACAACCAACGCTACAGAAGTTGAATGAATGGGGCTACGAAGTTTTGCCTCATCTGCCATACTCACCTGACCTCTCACCAACTGACCACCACTTCAAGTACCTCAATCACTTTTTGCTGGGAAAACGCTTCCACAACCAGCAGAATGCAGAAAATGCTTTCCAAGAGTTCACTGAATCCCGAAGCACGAATTTTTATGCTACAGGAATAAACAAACTTATTTTTCGTTGGCAAAAATGTGTTGATTGTAATGGTTCCTATTTTGATTAATAAAGATGTGTCTGAACCTAGTTATGATTTAAAATTCACGGTCCAAAACCACAATTACTTTTGTACCAACCTAAATATTTGATTGAATGAAAGAAAAGCAAAAGCAATAAAAACTCTCTGGAGATTTGCACAGTAACCCAGACTTAAGTACATAAATCAGTGTAAGTGAGAATAAAGACAGACAGATATATCCAACAGAAAGAATCAAGTGATCCTGAACCCCAAACCAGGGAAAGAATTTAAAGATGGTTTCAAGATATTAGCTCTGAAGATACAAATCAACACTAAAAAGACAAACAATCCACTTTTGAAAAATGGTGAACGACCCAGACACTTTGGAGAGTTTGCACGGACAGTCGACGGCCGTGAGGAGAGGCCCGTGCACTTGTCCAAGAATGTGCACGGCAGCCTTACTCCAGAGTCAAAATTCAAATGCTGTAGAAACAGACGAAGTTCTCAAAATACTGTCCCCAGAATATGCTCTTTGATCCTTTTCCCCCTATATCCACAAGAGCACATGTTTTTTTGGTATGTTCTCACAGCACTGGATCCTAACTATAGATATGGTTCTACATACAGCTTTCTGAATTAGCTGGATCAACCTTTTATGTCCTTCCATGGCAAGGACATAAAGATATACAGATTTTTAGTTTAGCCTTATAGCAAGTTTTGATACCAATCAAGAAATTCCCTTCCTTTTAAAACTTATTTCATTATTTTAAAATAGATAATATTAACATTTTACTTGGGAACAAATTTAACAAGTATTGACCTTATAAAGCATAATGTAACTGAGACCTGGAACATTCCTGACAGCAGCACCCAGCCCCCCACCTTCTGATCTCATCCCCCGTTCCCCAGATAACCACTCCCCACAAACCTTCTTGCTTGAGTAAGTAATGTGCTGCATAACATTCCATTCAGAGAACACACCACAACCTGCCTACTCTCCTGTCATGGGAATGGTGCGGGTTTGCTTTTCCTATTATAAAAGATGCTAAGTACATTCTTACACATGCCCACTGTGAAAATTCTTCCACATGAAATCCTTTTTCACGTCTTTTCTTCTTCCGGTACATACCTAGAAACACAGTTGCTGAGCTGTAGGGTACAAATTGTCCAGCTACATAAGGCACACGAGATAACACCAAACCACTTTCCAAAATGGATAAAGCAATTTAGACTGACACTGGCAGGAGTGACTTCCTGTTGGTGCACGTTCTCTCCAGACTCTTGTTACCCAGTAGGTACAAAATGCTCTCTCTCCAAATGCTCCATTTGCATCTTTTCTATGTATTTATCTCTTTTTTGAAATGCTTGTGCCTATATTTTTGCCAATTTTTTTCTATTATGGTATCTTTTTCCTTTTTATAGTAGTTATTTATAGACTCTGGAAACTGGCCAGGTGACGTGGCGCACGTCTGTAATCCTGGTACTCTGGGAGACTGGGGTAGGAGGACTGCTTGAGGCCAGGAGTTTGAGACTAGCTGGGCAACATAGGGAGACCCCATGCCTGTCTCTACAAAAAAATAATAAATAAAAAACGCTGGGTGTGGTGGCATATGCCCGTAGTCCCAGCTACTCAGGAAGGAGTTGGAGGCTGCAGGGAGCTATGATCAGGCCACTGCACTCCAGCCTGGGTGACAAAGCAAGACTGTCTCTTAAAAAAAAAAAAAAAAAAAATCTGGGAAACAAACCATTGTTGGTTTTATGTGAGGCAAATATCTTCTTTCAGTTAAAGGCATGTTTTTTATTTTCTTTTGGAGCTTCTTGAAGAAAAGAGGTGCTTAGTTTTAACAAAGATAAATTCATCATACTTTTTCTTCATGAGTCATGCTTTCAGTATCTTACATTAAGAAGTCATTTCTGACCTCGGAATCAGAAAAAGATGCCATTATTGTCTTTTTGAACTGTAAAAGTTACTTCTACTTCCAGCCAAGATGGAGTAATAGGGACCCAATTTACCCTCACACTCGAGATAACTAAGGAAACAAAACGTAAAATGTGAAAGGGTGGTTTCTAGGACATTGGACATCTGGCAGACAACACACTGATGCCCGAAAGAAGGAAGCAGCCAGTTCCCAAGTGCCCCGGTTCACTGCCATGAGCATCACCACAAAAGAGGGAACTGCACAGAGCAATGCGCCGTAACTCCACCCAGAACAAAGCTGAGCAGGATAAAACACCCAGCGTGCGAGAGGGTAAAACTCTCAGTGTTTGGCATCCAGAGGTTCCCGGGCAGGCAAAGAAACAGAAACACCACTCATAGTAAGCAATCAATTAAAACTGACCCAGATGTTAGAATCAGCAGAAAAAGGCATAAAAAGTTATTAAAAATTTTACCTGTATTCCATGTCAAAAAGTTCTATAACTGAATTCCATGTCAAGAAAGTTAAACAAAGGCATGGGAGATACGGAAAGACCCAAATCTAATATCTGGAGAGGAAAACTACCTTGTCTGGGTGGGATTAACAACAGAGCCGACACTGCAGAAGACTCGCGAACCTGAAGGCAGAGCAACAGAAATCATCAAACGGCAAACAGAGGAAAGCACGCGCTGGCGAGCTGTGGGACAGCATCGAGCCGCCTCACCCGAACGACTGGCGGCCCTGAAGGGAAGACCGGGGGCCACACTGAAGAAATAGCTAGATGAAAACAAACCCACAGATCCAAGCAGCTCAGCCCAACCCAAGCAAAGGACCACGACGGAAAGTGCACTGACACACGCAGTCCCGTAGCTCGCACGATCCCCAGCAGGCCTGCCCAAGTGGGCGTGTTAAGTCCTTCGGGCAGGGGGAAATCATGCCAGATGAAGTCTGGACCTAAACACAGGATGAAAAGCACGAAAAGTAACTGCATCTTTTAGCTGGCCATCATCTGTGGAGCTGTCTCTCTTATCTGTGTACACATACATATGGCACAGGTTGAGTTTTCCTTATCCAAAATGCTTGGGACAGAAGTGTTTCAGATTTTGGAATACCTGCATGACGTATTTATGAGTCGAACATCTCTAACACAAAAATCCCAAATTCCAAATCCCAAATGCTCTAACTAGCATTTCCTTTGAATGTCATATCTGCACTCAAAAAAAGTTTCAGATTTTGGATACTCAACCTGTATTATTATGGATCGTTTTTTTTTTTTTTTTTTTTGAGGTAGGGTCTCTGTCACCCAGGTTGGAATGCAGTGATGTCATCACAGCTCACCGCAACCTCAAACTCCTGGGCTCAAGGGATCCTCCTGCCTCAGCCTCCCAAGTAGCTGGGACTACAGGCATGCTTCACCATGCCCGGCTAATGTTTTTTTCTATTTTAGTAGAGATGGTCTATGTTGCCCAGGCTGGTCTTAAACTCCTGGCCTCAAGCGATCCTTCCACCTTGGCCTCCCGAGGTACTGGATTACAGGCATGAGCCACTGCGCCAGGCCTATGAGTTCTTTTCTATTAATACTTTGCATACATATCTAGCATTATGGATTAATGAATTATCTTTCCTCACACCAATGTGTTATGATTAATTCTTGTCGCTACTCATTTCAAATGTGGCCAACAGACACCCATCCCCCAAGCTCACTCTTGCACCCTCCTGATGCACGTGTGTTGGTTTAGGGCACTTCTTTCCTTTCTGCCTCATGTTTCAGATTCACCTTCTTTCTTCTGCCCCAGTCCTAGAATCAGCCACTTCTCCAAGCAGTCTGAACTCCTCTTTTTTATTTATTTTTTTAAGACAGAGTCTTGCTCTGTTGTCCCAGGTACAGTGCAGGGTTACCATCATGGCTCACTGCCCTCTCAAACTCCTGGGTGCAAGTGATCCTCCTGCCTCAGTCTCCTGAGTAGCTGGGACTACAAGTGTGTTCCACCACGCCCAGCTAACTTTTCTATTTTTGATAGAGACGGCATCTTGCTCTTGCTCAGGCTGGTCTCCAACTCCTGAGCTCAAGCGATCCTCCCGCCTCGGCCTCCCAGAGTGCTGGGATCACAGGCGTGAGCCACAACTTTATAGCAAGTTTTGGCATTTGCACCCTCTTTTTCAGTAGCTTGGCCCTTCACTCACATATGAATTCTAGTCACCTTGTTATGTAAGAAAAAAACTGCTGCATTTTGATTAGAATTTCACTGAGTACTAAGAGCAACTTTGAGTCTTCCTTTCTAAGAACATATAATGTCCCCCACTCAGGTTTTAAAATTTTCTGCATACACATCTTGCCTGCCTTAAGATTTATTCCTAGACACGGTACAGGTTTCTTTTTTGCTACTATAAACATTAATTACATTTTGTTAACTAATTGTTGATTTAACACAATGAACAGTGATTTTTACATTTTGATCTTAAGCTGACTAGCTAAACTGCCTAATTTGTTCTGTTTCCCATGTAGGAAATCATCTCATTTGCCAATAACAACAGTTTTATTTCTGCCTTTTTCATCCTTATTCTTTAGGACCTTCCCCCCACTTTGGTGCTGGCTAGGGCATCCAATGCCACACTGAAAAGAAATGGTGACCGTGAGGCTGAAGGTGACGTGGACTAAATAAGAACACTGACAATATAGGCAAGAACATAAATCCATACAACCACCTTGGAAAAAACGTGTGCGCATCTGTACAGAATTCAGTGTTATCTTGCAGAACTGGATGACTGCATACAGCCTTGGGTACAGATGCTGGCACGCGTGCCCCGTAACACATAGTCAAAGGTGTTCACAGTAGCACTGTTCCTAAGAGCAAAATGCCGGCAACAATCCACGGCTCCTCAACCACAGAGTAAGTAACTGAACTGTTAGGAAGCCATGACAGACTATTAAATATTAAACAGCAGTGAAAATCAATGAACTACAGCTGCATCAACACAGAATTTCAGGAATATGCTGGGTCAAAAAAAGTTACACAATACATACAATATGATTACATGCTATTCACAAATTTCGTAAATGTGTAAGATGTACATGGCAGGGACTCAAGATCCATTTGTGGGAAATAAAATACACAGAAAACAAAGTGCTCCTGCTCTCACAGTGAGGGTCGAAAGCATCCTTTGTAGCATGCCTTATCCTAAGCAGACTGCCAGCAAACTAGCTGGTGGTGAAGCCCAGGGAGGGATCACTACCAGTCACTCAGGAGAGTGCCCGCTGGCAAGGGTGAGGAGCTGTCCTCTATGGGTCTGACAGATTGTGACTCTGGAAAATCAGACATCTTGTCCAGCAAAATCAGGAATCCAAAGGAAAGTGAAAAGGCCAAGAAAACAGAGACCTGTGTGCTGCCTGTGCACACCTGTCCGAGGCATGCCAGGGACTGTCATGGTGGGATAAGTCACCTTGCTACTATTTGTAGTTCTGAACATTTGATACCTTTTCCCTCATGAGGCCCAAAGATACCCAAACATATGCCTGGGGATGAAAAACTGGGGGACTGGGCCAGGTACTGGCAAATGCTTTCCATTTTGATTTGTGAGAAGTTTCAACATAAATGTGGGGACTGAGCATTAATGCAAATAAAAATTTTCATGAACTTTTCAGCAATTCAACCTTAAACGATTAGAAATAAAACTATCGAGTGTTTCTAGATAATGTCATTATTTAGATGTTGAAAAATATAAATTTCTTGTGGAATGACAGAGAAACAAAAACTTAAAAATAGGCAAGCAAGGGCCTGGTAGAGACACTGCTGACACTTTATAGCTTATATAAGTTCTCTGCTCATAATAAAAAGATTATGGCAGCCAGTCACCCACCTGCAGCTGCAGAGCCTTCACCCCCTGGCCTGGATTCCAGGCAAAGACCTCACTCTCCCCTGCCCCAAACCAAACCAGCCACAGGAGGCTGACCAAAAGCAGCTGTGCGCTGAGGGAGTGTTGTTTGCTGAGGGTCACCAGGAGGGGTGGCCTGGAGCTACTTTTGAGGGAATTGAAGGAGAGTTAAAACAGTCCCTAGGTCTTGCCTGGCAGTCCAGTTTTGATAAAAACTTGCCTATACAAAGTCCTTCACCAACACAGCTAATTTTAGGTTGTATCTGTTATTTCTGATTTTCAATCTATTGTCTCAACCAGATTTTGGCAAGTTGGAAATGTGGGGCAGGTTCCCGACAGCTGAAAGCCACGGAGGTGATCTTGCTTCTTTCTCTGGGAGCAGACAGATGCCGTGCAGCACTGCTCAGGGGCTAGAAGGCTCAAGTTCGTGTTATTTAAGTTACTTAGCCTTCTCTGCCTCAGTTTCCCCATTTGTAACATGAGGCTGAAGACCCCAGCACCCACTGCCCAGGACTGCTGTAGGCAGGGACTAACGTGTTTTTTCAATGCTGACTCCTCCCCTAGGCAGCTGTGCTGCCACCGTCATCCAGAAGTTTCCGGATTAGTCCTGTACTGCAACAAGCTACAGAGAACGGATCCCAGCCACTTGGCTTTGCGCTTTCCTGCAACGCAGCCTGTATCAGTCAAACGCAAGCAAGATCAAACTTAGCACCATTACTTGTTCTCACCTGAAAGGAAGAAAAACCACAATCAGAGGTGCTTGCTATCCTTTTCAGAGACAATGGAAAAACCCGCATCCACCCACAGGAGACACTCTGCCAACGCTGAACAACGGCAAAGCCTGGTGGTCTCTGGGCAAAGCGGATCCTGTAACCCGCGAGCCCCAGTCTGTCGCAGAGGGGATTCAGGAAACACCAGAAGCAGTATGCGCCCTGCGTGCCTGGACATCTTTACATTTTCCCAGGGTCCGCCAAGTTGCACCTGAAACAGGAGTGAAACCAACCACATCTGGGGAATGGCCAGAGATGTGGCTTTGCATGCAAAGCCCAGAGAGGAGAAAGTGCATTTCTAAAAGCCTGTTTGGTTTCCAAGACCCTACAGAAGGGACACGGACAAGAACGAAGAGCAGGGATGCTTCACATTCTAGACTAGAGTCTGCCACGGGAGACTGCCACAACTGGTGTGCCCAGGGGTACCCCTAACATCTAGGATGGCGCTCAACATCCTAGGGCGAGGGAACAGCCCCACACCAGATGCCAACGGTGCTGAGGCTGAGAAACCCTGCTCCAAACACTTTTGTTCACCCTAGCTTGCTTAGCCAGAGCCCACACTGGGCTCTTAAGGGGCTTTCTTCCCTCTGCCCTCAGGCTCCCTCGGCCTGCAGAGCCCCGTGCTTAGAGCCCAGTGTTCTTGATACTTGCAGGTTTCAGTTAAGCCCCAGCAAAGGCCAAATCCCACATCACCTTGTTCTCTAGTTGTCAAAACCTTAAAAGCCATGTAAGACAGTCCCTAATGCCCTTGAGAAGCCTGCCCTCTACGGAGGGCCACCGGAGTGCCGGCCCTCAGGGCAGGGTCTCTGCTGACCTTTCCTTGGGTCGGTGGAGCGATTTTTATCCCTATGGCCACCTCTCTCATAAAGGGTCCCACAGGACCATTTGTGCTGCTGTGGGATGCATCTGTTAACAGACGCTTTGTGTTACATAAACCTAGAAATGGCAGTTTCTAGTAGCGCACAGATTAAATTGCTTTTGTTGAGGGAAGATATCAAAACGGCAAACCAACAGTCCTCCCTTTCTGCTGACAAAACTGACAAAGGCACTGAAGACGTGCCTTCCTCTGGTGGAGTGCTGAGGGAGCGTCCCTCCGCCCTCCAACTACAGGAGTGCCAACGGGGCAAGAAGGGTCCCACAGAGGAATAGGCACTGCCACTCTTCAGCCACAAAGCCTGTTCCCAACGGGGCCTCCCACACACAGGCAGAGGCTCTGCTGGGAGACGCATCCTTCACGGCGCTCAAATCCCCACATAAAATTCCCTCTTGTTCCATCAAACTACCTGAAAGTCCAGGGAGTCCTAAAATTTAGACTTTGAGAACAGGAAGGGAGTGCTCTGGTTCCTCACTGGGCCCGCTGCCTGAGAGCAGGTACCCAAAGCCTGCGCTGAGGTTTCACGGAACTGGGACGGGGACAGAGCTGGAAGAGGTCACAGCAGTCACCAAATTCAAAACCCTTGTTTTACTCAGGAGTAAACTTGAGCCCTCAGAGTTTCAAGGACTCCCCAAAAGCTGTAAGAAAAGTGTGTGACTTAGCAGAGGCCACCCACAGGGGCCAACATCAGGAAGGCCCCGGGTGTGACTTGTGTACCACAGGACAGTAATGGCTGACCGCTGAGGCGCACATGCCACCATCGGGAGCCTGCATTTATTCTAAAATTCCCACAAACCTTTGACTCTAAAGACACACTTACCTAATATGAAGCTAAGGAAGGCAGCTTTTAAGCAAAAGCACCAAATTGTTTCTTTGTGATGAGTGAGGCCTCTGTTAACTAAGCATCTGATGAAGACATGCGACTTGGTCAAGGGTGTGGACAAATATCTTCCTCCCTTTTCCCCAAAATAAACCAGAGACTTTAATTCATAACATACTCTCCCTTATCATACAAAACCTTGGTTTTCTCTTTTAACAGGTAAAAGACATACCTCCTCCCTGCATCATTTTGTAGATTTTGCTCTCAATGTGGAGCTGAGGATGTTTGGTTTTGACACATTCAAGCTTGATGGCAACTTCTTCTCCTGCAGCAATGTCCGTACCTTGGCAAAGAAAGAAAGCCACAAACATGAATTATCTGTGTCCACCACCTAACCCAACATTGCCCCAGGCCAGGCAAACAGCAAGCACTCTGTGAATTTTCCAAGAAGGACTAAATGACAGACGCTCTCTATTTTCCATCGTAACATAGTTACCACTGGCTGACAAATCTCCGTGGGAAACGACCCTCATTTTCACTCATGACAGGAAGCAAGTGGAACGTACAGAAAGTCTACCTGGGATTCCACCGCCCGACTGCCATCAGTCCCCAGGCTCCCTCTGCAGGCTGCCTTTCTGGTCTGCTCACTCCTGCCAGTCCCACCCGTGGCCCCTGCATTCACCCGCCCAGGCAGAACACGGCAGAGCTCCTGGGTGACTGTGTCCCTACTTCTCTGCACTATCTCCATGGGCCTATGGGGTGTGTCTGAGCCTCCCTCTGAGGGGGGCTGGGTTTTTAGCAAACAGCCACAGCTCAGTCCATCCGGACCTAGCATCAAGCCACACACATCTCCTACCAGCCTCCACACAGCCGCAGGAGTCAACTCTAGACGACCCACCGCAGGCCTACCAAGGACCCTCTACCAGGCCAAGGGATGCCCCTCTCCCTTCCTGGGGACACGAGACAGAAGAATGGCCTCTGTCCTCAAAGCCCTAACTGCACCACTCATGCAACACACATGGGCACGTACCTTCTGTCAGTCTGGGGCTAATGATGACACATCTGCTAACACCGTGAGGACCGGCCTATGAGCTTGGAAGCAAAATTACACTTATCTAGAAATGTTCTATCTCTGCTTTACTCCAATAAGGAACTACAAACCTGACAATCGCCGCCCCTCCAGGATCCACACATACACTCCCAAGTTTGAACCTGGCCCAAAGCCGTGTCCAAGACCTCCCCCTCTGCTTGCCACCCAAGACTGTGGCTGGAGGCAACAGAGCACATACCTAGCTCTCCTCTCCCCTCACAGGTTCCTTCTAAGCATAAAACATTTTAATTGTTCTCAGTAGTGGGGCTACTTGCGAAGGAATTAACACTGGCTCCAGCAGCCCAGACTGAGCCCTGAGAGACTGTGCTGGGCAAAGCAACCTTTCTAGTCCTTGGTGACTCAGTTTCTCTCATCGACTGAGATCAGTGGGGAGGCCTACTGTCCGCTTCACCAGGGACTTGTGGAGGTGAGCGGGTTAGTGGTTACACAACACTCTGAGATCCCCAGATGGAAGGCAGAGGAAGGTGAGTGAGCGCTGGAACAATCAGACTGATACCCACACGTGCCCAGGGAACACTCGAGAACCAGAGAAGCAGCCACCTTTAGCCTGCTCAGTGGCTGCATGAGATCCGCTGCCTCCCA
Source organism: Indri indri (assembly GCA_004363605.1). Taxonomy (NCBI): domain Eukaryota; kingdom Metazoa; phylum Chordata; class Mammalia; order Primates; family Indriidae; genus Indri; species Indri indri. Next base: position 25,442 of record RJWJ010001655.1, on the reverse strand, counting down.
CAAGCCTGGACCCAAAACTAACAGCCAGTGCTGCACTTGTACAGGAATAACCAGCATCTGATCACTGCCAGTGACCATTCTAGATTTAAGAACCTCATTTACCATTCAACAAAGACTCTCTGGGGCACTCAAAAGAAAGACAGGTGGCCAGGTACAGTGGCTCATGCCAGTAATACTAGCATTCTGGGAGGCCAAGGCAGGAGGATTGCTTGAGGCAAGGAGTTTGAGACCAGTCTGAGCAAGAGCAAGACCCTGTCTCTACGAAAAAAAAAAAAAAATTAGCCAGGTGGGGTAGCGAGCACCTGAGGCAGGCAGGTGGATCACTTGAGGCCAGGAGTTTGAGGTTGCTGTGAGCTACGATGACGCCACCACTGCACTCCAGCCTGGGCAACAGAGCAAGACTCTGTCTCAAAAAAAAAAAAAAAAAAAAAAAAAGACAGGTAATACATTTTGTTCTTCCTGCCTATAGTTGGAAGAATCTATCCAATTACAAGAGAAATGACTTCATCGTAAAACGTACTGTGCAAATGAAAAATGAATGGAGGTCCTTTAAGGACCTGGACTCTGAACCAAATGCACCAGCCAGGAGGGACCGTGACTCATCTCACGAGCTACGTCATCAACTCCCTGTGCCCCAAAGCAGGGGCATCATAGCCCCCTGCACCCCAAAGCAGGAGCAGCACAGCCTCTGGTGACAGCACCACCACCCTCACCAGCTGGCAGGTCCAGCGACAGGACAGCACAGGGCCACACAGCCTGCTGGAGTGGCATCTTCGAGAAGGCAGAGAACAACTCTAAGTCTACTTTTCTGTGGCTGATAAAGCAGCAGTCTTGGAGGAAATGACCACTGGCAACTCTGGAACACAGTATAGATTAAATCCTATCATGGAGCCAAGACCCTGTGCTGTGCTGGCAACATTTTTATCTAATATTACAAAAGTTTTGGTATGCAACAGATTGGAAATTACAAAACCTCGTTCTTCACCTCAGGTAAGTCTGAAAAGCACTCCCAGAAAAAGAACAAGCACTTACCAATACCACTGAGCTCTGAGTTCCAGATTCAGAACAAGTCAAAACCCAGTGGCATGCAGATGTTGACCCAGGTGTCTGTTTATACTAAGGACATTCTATCCTCTGAGCCACCTCTACTCCCCTGTGCAGCCGTGAGACAAGTGATTCCCTCGCTAAGCACAGATGTTAGTCTGTGTTTAGACACAGGTTAATGTTAGTTCCAGGAAAACAAAAATCATGCCCCTCAAGTTGAGCAGACAAAAGCGGATGGTAAATTAAGTGAATCTAACCCAGAGCGTGACCCTGTCCTGGGAGAGGAGGGTAATTCCTACTGAGGACTGTCTTATCGACAGAAAAATAGGAAGACACCTTGAACAGCAGGGCAAAGGTCATCTCCCAGGACAACAGCTAGCAAGGCAGCATTCAGCAGTATCATGACTTCTCATCACAAACTCTTGAGTCAAACACGAATTCCAAGGTAAACAGAAGCCACAGCCCTGTACACTGCAGGGAGACGACTCTGGAAGCTGCAGCAAGAATAGGGGACCGTTCTCTTACAGCCAGCCAGCATTTTGGGGCCCTACTGTGTGCCAGACACCCCGCAGAGTGTCTCTCAAGAGAAATCTAAATCAGTAAGGGGGAAAAAAGTTGAAAATCAGCAATGAAGCAGTTACTGAAGTTTAGCTCCCAAAAGATGCTTGTGCACATTATGAAGTCAGACTGCACAGTGCACTTGGGCAGGCACGTGGAGGCCCTCACAGGCTGGTGGGGCGCTGGGGTGAAGTAAAATGCCAACAGCTGCAAGAAAACCTCCATACTACTAATCGGAGCCTCAGATCCTTCCTTGTGCCTCTAGGAGACAAATGGATGGGAACAGAGGCCACTCCGGCTCGTCACCCGGCTCTGCAGCCCTCCTTCCCTCAGACATCTCATCGCTCTGGGGTGGCAACACATGGTCCACAGTAAGGAGACTGGCTGTTTTCAAGTGTTATGAAGTTTAAAGTGCTATGCTGCCAGCAAAAGTGAAAGCACTTCTGGCTTCTACGACCTCAGAAAACATACAGCCTCCAGAACGATGGCCACTCCACAAGGGCAGCTCAGGACCGGCAATGCTGCCTTTATCCTGCCCACAGCACCACGACCCTCAACAGGCTGTGTGAGCAGGGCCACCTCCCTGCCTGTCCTCCTGAGAACCTTCCAGATCCAGAAGCCTAGTCCAAGAATTGAGAGTGGACTTTTTGGGTCCCCCAGTTGAGTTACCCAAGTCTGGTTCGGACAGTTTGTGAAGCCTGGGAATTTGAGAAACAGTCCCAAGATTCTTCAGTACAATTGAAGGGGCAACTATGGGAAGGATGTGAATGAGAACCTGGCTGGGCACAGCACGGCAGGCTGCCAGGGAAGGCAGGCCCACACTGCCTTCTCAGTCCACCAAGGCTAGCAAACTGAAGGCCAGCCTTCCCCAACTCCCAGTTTCAAACGTCTGAAAGCAGAGAAAGTCCCAGGTGGAAATCCAAAACCCCAAATGCTAGGCTCAAAACAAGGTGAACCCTACCTGGACGACAGGAGAGTAATGCCAGTGATGACAACAGGGATGGTTTTTATTACATTCATACGAGAACATACATGACATACAGGTGTCAACATGAGGATTCAATCCTTCAACTTCTAACTGGTTTTCCAAATGGAAGAAACTATGGTACGGATGATTCCAGCACGGTGGTGTGCAGGTCAGCCACCTTTGCCTCTGTGACCCTCCTCGGACCCACCTTCCGAGCCTCTTACTGGAGCACTCGCATTTCATTTCACCAAGTGGGGCAGCCTGAAAGGACAGCAGTGTGGGCCAAGAACCAATGCTGACGGGAAAAAGACTCAGCAGTGCCTAATCCCATGCAGGTAACTAGAAACGTGCCCCAGTGGACGGGCCGTCTGGGCGCTCCAGCCCCAGGCACCAGATCCACAGCCCATCCACCTGAGGACATCCCAACCCCAATCATATCAAGTGCCTACTTTACGCCCAGCACACGGGAAAGCCCACAGGATGCCAGGGAGCAAGCAGGCCGCACCCCATCTTCCACCTTGTGAATAACTAGGTGAACAATGTGGTTGTCTGAATCTATCTTCGGAAAGCACACAGCTGTCTGGCAAGGTCTCAGATGAAAGTAAAAAGTTTCAAAATATCTACCTTTTGATGCCTGTGTAAGGGTGGGTAATGGATTGGCTTTTCAGTTTAGCTCCTAGATCTTGGGGTTAAAACTTTTGCCAAAATCTATCATTCTATAAATAAACCAAACAACCTCCATTTACCCAACGCTTTGACTCCCAGAACACATCTGCGGGCTACCCGGATACAAATGTTTAAACAGAGAAACCCAAGTGTCTCTAAAGCGTATTTTACTCAGCAGGCCATTAAGGCAGAAGTACGGGTTCAAAGGCAACAACATGGCATGTGATGGGGTTACCCTGAAGGTTAACCAGGCACCAGAAGTACCTATGATTCATCCCAGATTCATCCTAACATTGCCGGCCCACAAGGCCAAGTCCTCCCTCAGGTGAAAAAGACGGAAGGGTGCGGGGGGGCACATTCATACTTGGGATGATCTGACTGACACAGTGTGATTCCCGTGCCCCACCCTGGCACACCAGCCGCACACAAACACCAAAGAGAGGGCTGCTCACGACAGAACACATTTACCCCAAGGTTCACCACCCTCCAGGCTACAAATTCTCAAGTTCAGGGTGTCTGGAAACCTTATAAACAACATAATTCCACTGAGATGCAGAAAATTTAAGTTGTTTTAGAATTCCCAGCTTGAACATTTAAGCCAAACTTTGTGACACTGTGTGTGCATGTGTGTGTTCTTTCACTGTAAGTCCGACCCAACTCAGAACGTTCTAACCTCAAATGCTTTCTCAAGTCCACCTTAAAATTTTAACAGTCAAAAGGACAGCTCAAGAGTAGAACTTTTCTGCTTCATTTGCGGCTAATTTTGCCCACATCAACATCATAACACTGCCTGACTTTGCCTACCTTCACCTACATTTAGCCCTTGGGTATGTCCAGGTACCAGCTATAGAACTTCTATGCTCAGTGACCCCCTCCAAGGCTGAGGGGCTCTGAACAGACCCAGAGCCATCCGTGTCCAGGATCAAAGAGAACGTTTTTAGTTTTTGCTCAGGGCTGAGGTCGCAGGGCCTGACGACCCTGGTTAGTTAACGGGGTAGTTAGCCGGAGATGCCACTGTCGCCAAGGGCAGCAGCAGAAACCTAGAGGAGCGCTCAGAACGCGGCCCCAGCATTTCCCCATTTCAGACTCGGACACTCCCCACCTCCTCCTCGCAGTGGGGTTGTTTTGACATTTTCCCCCACGTGTGCAAGACGCAGGACAGCCTGCGAGGGGGGAGCCACCGCCAGCACCAGACCGGGCCGCAGAGAACTGAGCCTGGCCTTTGTTTGTGCCGGTGACCTCAGGCGTGGGGAGGAAGCCGCCTCCCGGCCCGACGCTCGGGCCCTGCCCCTCCGGCCCTCACTGGGCCCCGCTCGCCCCCGCCCCGGCCTCTCCCCTCTGCCAGGCCCTGCCTCCTTCGGGCCTCCCCAGGCCCCGCGCTCCCCCGCCCCGCCCGCGGCCCCTTCCCCCGGCTCCGATCCCCGCCCGCCCCAGACCCAGACCCTCCCCTGGACCCTGCACCCCAACCCCCGACGCTGCCCCCCGCCCTGGGCCCTGTCTCCTAGACCCGGCCCGCCCGCCCTGTCCCTCCCTCGACCCTGTCCCCGACCCCAGTGCTGCCCCTCCCCGGGCCCGCAGCCCCCCGGCCGCGCTCGCCAAGTGGCTGTTGGCTTGTGGCCACGACCCGCGGCGGCGGAGCCTGCGGGCGCCCCGAGCCCGCCCCCGCCCAGCGCCCGCCTCCGGCGCGCAGACCCCGAGGGGGCCGCCACTTCCTTCCGAGGGCGCTCGCGCTCGGCCTCGGCGGCCGGGGCCGGGGTCCTCGAACGGCCGGCGGGGCGGGGCCGGGCGGGGAGGGCGCGGGCGGCCAAGGGGCCTCACCGAGATAGATGTCTCCGAAGGAGCCGCTGCCGATCTTCCGGCCCAGCCGGTACCTGTTCCCGACTCTCAGCTCCATGGCGGTGCGGCCCGGCTCGCTCCTGCCCTCCCGGCCGCTTCCTGAGTCTGAGCTCCGGGAGGCGGCGCCGCTGCTGCCGCTACTGCGGGTCCGGCTGCCGGCTCCGCCCCCCTCACGGCCCCAATTTCACCATCGCTTTCCGGCCACCCCGCCGCTCCCAGCGCCTCAATACGGGGCGGATGGGACAGTCCGAGCGCCGCCGCCCCTGCTCCGGCCGTTGCCGGCCCCGCTCGCCCTTTCCCCGCCGCGGATGGACTCGGATCTTCCGGGCCTAAATCCCCCTTCAGCTGCCTGAAGGAGCCGCCGCCATGGCGCTGTGACGTCACTTCCCCTAGCAACCCGGAGGGGCGGGGCGGGGCGGGGCCCTCCAGGTCGGGTACCGACGCCCGCGGGCCCGGGGCGCGGGTGCCGTCGCGGGAGTTGCGGGTTCCGGGCTCGCGGCGCCCCGGGACGTCTGCGCCTGCGGCCTCCACTGCCGCCAGCTTCTCTCACGACCCCGGGGCCTGGCGGCCGGCGGGAGCCGCCGTGGGAGCAGCCGAGCTCGCAGAGGGCAGGCCCAGCGCGGAGACCGGGAAGCGTTTGTGTCGAAGTCTGTTGGAGCAGAAAGTCCGTCCCTGCCGAGAAGGTGGCGGCCGATGGCCTCCGCGGTCTGGCTTCCGTCGACGCGCGGGGAGGAGCCCTCGGAGATGCACCCGCGGGGCGCCCCGGCCCGGCCCGCCCGCTGAAACGGAGAAAGAAGCAGCAGAACGGCGTTTTGGCACCTCGCCTGCAGGGCGCTCTGGCGGTGCAGAGGCACTGGACGGACGGCCGGGGTCACTGCCTGGGGCTGCAGAAGGGAAGAGCAGCTGCGCAGCCAGGGGAGGCACGGGCTGGTCTTTCCACTCCCGGGCCTTTCTGCCCACCTCTCAGCCTCGGTGGTGCAGCCCCTGTCCCCAGATAGCCGGAGGTCGGGCCAGGGAGCCAGGCATCGGTTCCCAACGTCACACGGCAGTACCTGGGGCCGGGAGGTGCCACAAGCAGCCGCCATCGCTGCCTGAGCGGTGGACAGTTGGGAACCACCCGGTTGCTCAGTCTTATGGGGGTCAGAGGGGGATTTTGCCAAACTAGTAAAAATAACCTTGTTGGCAGAATTGCACCTGGCCTTTTTGTTGATGAACAAAGCCTAGCTTTCCTGCCGGAGAAAACCATGTGTGTAAGCTGGAAACAGAAGGGGGCTGGTGCCCACTGCCCGGATGGCCGACTGGCCTCTCCCCGAGCAGCCCCAGCCCCAGCCAGTGGCCCTCTCAGGCCTCAGTGCCCTCTCTTGAAAAGGAAGCTGCAGCGTGTGGGGCGCGCCCAGGGCCCAGGGTTCTGCCTGTTTACTCTTGTAATTGGTCCAGATGATCAGCAGGCACAAGGACCAAAGTTCTTGTGTCACTTGGTGGCCACAGTAGCTGTAATGAGGCAGCGCCCTGGAGGCCCAGGCAGGAGCCGTGCTAACCGCCACTCACAGGGCTCTGTTATCCCAGCACCACGTTCCAGGCAGGGTGCCCCAGAGACAGCCATCCCCTCTGTGTGCCTCAGTTTCCTATCTGTGAAGGCTTGTAGAGGCTGTGCTCAGGACAGCTGCTCCCCACTTCCGGCCTCTGCAGTGAGGGATCCTCTCTGTGCTCAGATGCTGCCTTCTGACCCCACTCTGCCAGCCACCTGTGTGACCTTGAGGAGGAACGGAACACCAGTGCCCCCATACAGCAACAGCCCCAGTGTGAGGCCACACAGGGTGTGTTCTTGTTGGCAATGGCTTGTCAGCCACCCAGCTATGGGACTCCAAGTGGTGCCCACACCTGCGCCAGGACACAGCATAAATGGCTCGTGTGGGTGGCGCCCAGCTCGAGGCGGGGCCTGAGGCCAGGCCAGCTCCGAACAGAGCTGTGAGGTGCAGACCCTGCCTGCAGAGCCCAGGCTGCTAGGCCCCACTCCCGGGCCCACACTTCCTGGCAAGAGTGCTGGCCTGGGCCTCCTCCTCCCTCAAAACTCACTCATGCCCAGGACTCCCCAGGTGTATTCCGGGCTGGGCTCTGTTCATTGTTTATTTACTTATTCCCTAATCCTCAGAACCTGTGAAAGATGTTTTTTTTTCTTTTCATTTTGTTTTTTGAGACAGATTCAATGTCACGTGGCTGCACTGCAGCGGCGTCATCACAGCTCCCTGAAGCCACACTCCTGGGCTCAAGCGATCCTCTTGCCTCAACCTCCCGAGTAGCGGGGACTACAAGTGCCACCACACCTGGCTAATTTTTCTATTTTTTGTAGAGATTGAGTCTCGTTCTTACCCAGGCTGGTCTCAAACTCCTGGGCTTGAGTGACCTTCCTGCCTCAGCCTCCCAAAGTGCTGGATTACAGGAGTAAGCCACCGCACCCGGCCCTAAAAGCTTTTTTTTTTTTTTTTTTGTCGAGACAGAGTCTCACTCTCTTGCCCGGGCTAGAGTGCCGTAGCGTCAGCCTAGCTCACAGCAACCTCAAACTCCTGGGCTAAGCGATCTTCCTGCCTCAGCCTCCCGAGTAGCTGGGACTACAGGCATGCGCCACCATGCCCGGCTAATTTTTTCTATATATTTTTAGTTGTCCAGCTAATTTCTTTCTATTTTATTTTTTTAGTAGAGATGGGGGGGGTGGGGTCTCACTCTTGCTCAGGCTGGTCTCGAACTCCTGAGCTCAAACGATTCACCCGCCTCGGCCTCCCAGAGTGCTGGGGTTACAGGTGTGAGCCACCGCGCCCGGCCTAAAAGTTTTTTTTAACAAGCCGCTCTCCTGGGAACTAACAGGAACGAGAACCCACTCATCACCACGACAGCACTGGCCATTCCTGAGGCGACCACCCCATGACCCAGATGCCTCCCACTAGGCCTCCCCTCCAACGTTGGGGACCAAATTTCAACACGAGGTTTGGAGGGGACAAACATCCAAACCGCAGCAACAGGTAAAGAGGAAGGTTTACAAATCCTCATTTGGAAAGAAGCTGCTGCCATGACAAAGGAAAGGCACCCGATTGGCCCTGGCTCTGCTATGGTCTGTGTCCCCCAGATAGCCCGCATGGGACACTTAATCCCCTGTACGGCAGTGTGGGGAGGGGGGCCTTTTGGCAGAGGCCTGGTGAGTGGATAATGCTGACCGTAACAGCTCTTCCCACCACTCCCCCACGCATCCCTCTGCCACGTGAGGTCACGGCATTCGTTCCTCCCCTCCAGAGTCCGGGGCAGCAAGGTGCCCACTTGGAAGGAGAGACCCCTCACCAGAAAGTGAACGTCTTGGACTTCTCAGCCCCCAGAACAGTGAGAAATAAATTTCTGTTCTTTATAGATTACCCAGTCTCAGATTCTTTGCTGTGCAGCACGAAAGGACTAAGACAGGCTCCTGTAGAAGATGTGGAGAAACATCTTCAGACAGCTGGGCTGGCGCCCAGGACTTGGTCGCCTGGTGAGGATCCGGAGTGTCACGCTGGGAGCCCAGCTGGGAAGGGCCCAGGAAGCCCTCTTAGGGAGCAACGAATGAGGCAGAACCTCGATCTCAGACAGGGAGGCACAGGGGAGAGGGCACATGGTGAGCCCTCTGCCGGCGCTGTGTGTGTGCCTGCACATGTGCATAGCTGCACACGCATGTGTATTGTGTATGTACTATGTGTTACAATGTACACATGCCCTATCTGCATATGCATGCACAGGTGCATGTCCTGTATGTATATGTGTGTATCTATGTGTAATGTGTTATATAGGTACACACACATGTGCATGCATGTGTGTGCACATATGTGTACATATAGGCACCGGTGTACATGTGTCTGTGTGTGCACGGTGTGCATGCATTTGGTGTGTGTGTACTTGCATGTGTGTGGAGCTATAGGGAATAGCCAATGATCACCTCTCTGGAAGTGGGGAGAGTGAGTGTCGTGTAAGGATTCCTGACGTGGAAAGTGCAGCTGCAGGGAGTCCTGCCTGCAGGAAGCTGGGGGCAGGGAATAGGGGAGTAACGTCTTCCCAAAGCTTCCATCAGAAGTGGGGAAGTGGGAGGAAAGGGGAAACCAGTGTCAGCTACAGATTTCATGTCACCTGCCAGGGGTGGAGGGTGCCGCTCTGTGCCTTGCAAAGAGATCATTCATGCACGCCTCTAAGGCCGGAACTCACCTGCCCCAGGGTGCAATCACACCCTGAGCAGCTGCCCTCTGGGGACAGCAAGTCATCCTGAGCCTAGCATGTGGGCAGGACAGGACGAGCCGCACGGGGTGGACAAGTTCAGACTCTGGAGTGGCTCCCGGGCCAGAGTCAAGGGCAGGGTGGCCTGTTGGGACAGACCTCACACCCACCGGGGCCAAGGCCCTACACTCTGCCCCAAGTCCTGACTTGGCCTGGCCCTCTGCTCACCGTTGAGCACTGTGACTATCCCATCCAGAGCCCTTGTGAGCACCCCCAGGTTGGGGGTCGGGGGCCTGCCCAGGGCTGCTGCTGTTTCCTCTGGGAACCCTGGGCTCCTGTGCCGAGCCCAGGGAGCTTCTGGCGGCAGCTGGGAGACTCTGGGCGGGAAGGTGTGGGGAGCTGGGGTGGGGTTGCCGTGAGCAGCCTGGGAGGCCTCAGAAGCCTGTCTCCATCAGCTGCATGGGACGGGAACCCCCTGGCACATGCCCTTGCACTGTGGGTGGAAGAGGCAGCCAGTCCCGGAAGCTTTCGGAGTTCTCTGGAGGGTAGGGCCAAAGTGGTGCCCCTGGAGCTGAGATCTGGGAGGCCTGGGTCCTTCCCCAAGCCCCCTTCGCCCTCCTGTCCCCCTCCCCAGCCTCCGGGGAGTCTCAAAACCACTGGGAGACCTTTCTGGTGAGGCCCATTCACTGGCAGGCTTTGGGCTGGGCCCCAGGGGTGGCATAATCCAACTGGGTCCCTGTCCTGGGGTGGGGGTGATGAGGATGTCCAAGCCAACCCTGTACAAGTAATAAACAGGAATTACCAACCGGCCAAGGGCTGCGGACGACCCAGAAGGGCATCAGGGGGCACAGGGCCTGCCTGGGGCTGCAGTTCGCAGCTTCCAGCAGCTTCCAGGGGGGAGGTGATCTTCCCCTAGCCCAGGTCTGAAGAGGTGACCTCAGCCTGAGGGAGAAGAGCCAGCGTGCAGGGCCCCAGGTGGACGTCCAGGAGAGGTGTGTGTGAGTGTGTGTGCTGTGTGCACGTGTGTGTGGGCAAAGCCACACCCAGCTGCTGGCCAAGGGTAACCCCAGGAAGTGCTGGGGCTCCTCAGGCCCAGGTGGAAGCCCAGGAATGCAGCCCTCAGGTCCCCGGTGCCCCACACCAGCCCTGGCGCCTAACTGGGTGGGGGGTGTGCACCAGGAGGGAGCGGAGGTGAGTCCATGTCCAGCCTCCCCCAGCTCAGCCCAGGCGTGGCGAGGCCAGGTGGAGCCAGGATTGTAGTATGCTTGCTCTGGAGATGTGCTGTCCAGAAACAGCAGCCACCAGCCACCAGCCACAAGGGGCTGTTTACATTAATTGAAATTAGATAAAGTAAAACAGTAGTTTCTCAGTTTCGGGAGCCCCATTTCCAGTGCCCAGTGATACTTGGCTTGGACGGGGCTCTGGAGACCAGTGGTGACTTTACTCCCCAGGGGCATGTGCTGCCACCGCAACGGGTGATCTGCCCCGGTTTCACCAGACCCAGCCTGGATTAGTGTATGGGCCTCTGTGAACGTGACCCCTGCCATGGCGGGTTTACCTGGGACAGGTGAGGGTGTGAGCCCTGGAGAGGCCAGGTGGGAGGAGGGGCTCCCTGTGCTGGCCCTGGCAGGGCGGAGGTGGCCCACACGTCTGTGCACACTGCATGGCCGGGCCGCCCTCCCTGAGCAGAGCTGGCTGGGACCAGATGAGAGTCGTGAGCGGGGAGCTGCTCACAGGGTGGGGCTCCGCACCTCCCTACCCCGAGCCTTGGACCTTCCCCCGCCAGCCAGAAAGGTGATGGGTGCCTAGGTTGGGTGAGGCTCTGGTCTTTGTGTCCAGAGGTTTCCCACGGTTACCGGGCCCAGCCCTGGTGCCCTGTCCCTCTTTACCCTGGTGGCCTCGGACAAACCACATACCTCCTAGTTGGCTTCTTCTCCAGGGAAACTGGCGGAACCAAGTTCCTCGGACCCGGTCCACTCTCCCTGCCCAGGGCTGGGCACACAGGGCGTGGTCCGTACACTTTCTTCTCTGCACGAGAAGCGAGCGCTCCGTGGTGAAGACTACATGTCCTCGCCGTGTCTTCATCTCCGCAGGGCAGCATCCTGTCCTCCAGAGCCGGGAGGAGGAGCGAGGCTGGGAGCGCTCCGGGCCTGGCCTGCATCTCGCTAGGTGCCCAGGGAGGTGCGTGGTTCACCCAGAGCACAGCGACACGTTCTTTGGTGGCCTCTGCCCTTGGGCAGCACAGGGGCTGCACAAGGCCGCTTTGCGAGGGGCAGCATCTGCTCCCCGCTTGGGGCTCTGGGAGTGGGCGGAGGGCAGGCTGGGCAGGACCAGGGTCCGGGTTCGGTGCTCCAGGAGCCCTGAGGCACTCGTGGCACCCGGCCAAGAGCCTGGCCCAGGCAGGGACTCTGGCCAGCATCCCCATCAGAGGCCGCAGCCCGATGCCTGTCCTGACTGCTGCCTGGGAGCCCTGGCCAGGTCCTCACACGGGGGGCAGGCCCAGCCTCCTCCCTCTGCCCTAGACCTTGTGCTCGGGCAGGGCACCTCCACCTGTGTCAGGTCCCCAGGTCCCCCCGTTCCCTCAGTGCCCTGTCTCCTGCTGCAGCTCCAAGGCCCGAGGATCTGGGCACCTGCCCAAGAACACTTGCTTCATCCCCAGGGCCCTGGGGGGAACGTGGCCCTGCTGCTGCTGCCCAGCCTGCCGCCCACCTCAGCTGGGCCTGGTCTCCCATCACAGGATGCTCAGTGGTGCTTGGTGGGGTGGTGGGAGGCACAGCTCAGAGGCCCTGAGAGAGCCGGGGGCCATGCTGAGCCTCCCAACCTTGACCTCTGACCTGTGGCAGCTCCTGGCGGAGCGTGATGGCCGTCGGTCCCCCTGTACCTGCACTGACCCTGTCGAGACCCTCTTGCAGAGGCCTTTCTCCTGGCCCCACCACCTCTGCGCACGCAGACAGCTGGCCTGGCCAGCCTCCCTTCACTGTCCCCTCCTAACCCCCTCCCATGGCCCTTGGGACAGGCTGAGCTTGGCCCATGGGCAAGCAGTGGGGCAATGCCCATGTGACTGGGTGTCTGTGCCCAGCCCAGCCCGAGGCAAGTCAGAGTGGCCCCCGGGTCCCCCTGCCACCAACAGGCCATGGCTGCTGGTCAGGGCAAAGCTGGGAGGGTCATGCCTGTTCCCCCAAGTCCCTTTCCCCGGGTCTCCTTCCTCTCTCGTGGCCAGCACGGAGCCAGCCTACATGCCCTGCCGTGCCCGGCACCAACCAGGCCAAAGGACGAGCTCAGTCTGTGCCTGGGCATCTATCTGTGCTCAGATGCCCTTGTCACCCCTCTTGTCTCTGCATCTGGCACCTACACGGTGATGCCTGGACAGTCAGTCACCAGTGAGCCTCTCCCGGCCCCATGCCTGTCCGAGGCCTCCCACCTGCCCCTGCTGGGCACAGCCTCTGGAAGTGCTGCCCAGCGAGGTGGCAGCCACAGGACCTTCCCCAGTGCCTCGTCCCCAAGCCGTCACAGGTCTGCCCACCTCAGGCCACCTCTTCCTTTCTCTGCTGCTGCCTCCTCCAGGCAGGACATCCCAGCCAACCCGGCCAGCAGAGCCCTAGAGGTCAGGTCGAGTGACCAGATGACACATGTCCCCTGGGGAGGCCACTGGGAGGGGTGTTCTGGGGGCTGAAGCAGGCACTGAGAGTTCTGGGTCAAACTGTGGCAAGACTCGAGACCTTGACAATGCCTGGGAGCTCAGGGAGGTGGGGGGTCAAGGCTTGGCCCAGCGCAGACGTGTGAGTGCGTGGGGAAGGTCGGCTGTCTGACGGCTGGAAACAATCATGGTGAGGTGGCGAAGGCAGCTGACTCAAGACCAGCTGTGCTCCAGCGAAGCCGCGACTCAGGAAGCTCAGCTCAAGTCAGAGCAGACTCAAAGAAACAAAGAGGAAAAAAAGAGAAATTAAAAAGGGCAGAAATCAGTGGGGCGGGGGGAGAGAGGGAGAACCAACGAACCCCAGAGCCGGGCACGGGACGGGACACGCGAGGGCGCCCTGGCAAGGACGACGCGGTGCGAACACAGAAAACACACGAGAGAGGAACAACACAGAATTGTGCAATGACAACATTGGAGACACATGAAACCTAAATGAAGTAGGCAAATGCCTGCATAACTACAAAATGACAAACACAAGAGCCCCAAGAGGAGGGAACAGGCAGACCCCACGTTGGTCAGAGCCTCCCCTTCCCGCAAGGCGGCTGTGGCAGACGACTCCCACCCGCCTCCAGGGGCCAGTCAAGTCCTGTCTGGGACGAAACGTTACGGAAAGTGAAAAAGAGCGGATGTGTCCAGCTTGTGTTAGGAGGTCAGGGCAACGGGGACTCCAGACTAGACAAGAACACACAAAAGGAGAACACGAGAGGCTCGTTTCACTCAGGAATTTGGCGCAAAACATCTGAAATAAAATATTAGGTAACTGGACCCAATTATGTATAAAAAATAGACCTCGTGGTCCAGTTTCTCTTGTTTGGTATCAGACAATATCCACACAATTCATCCCATTAACAGGCTAAAAAAGAAAAATCCTCCGACTAACTCGGGCTCAGACGTATTTGACGGGATATGATAGAACCCACCTGTTTTGTTTATGATTGAAAAGCTCCTGGCGCAGCGGACGTGGAAGCGCATTTCCTGCCCGTGGCAGAGGCTGCACACCCGTGGCTGTGGCAGCCACGTACGTAACGGAGAAAGTCCAGTGACTCCGACCACCACCAGGACAAGGGGCCAGTGACGTGGTTCACACAGCCCAGCAGTCACGCCTCTTGGTATTTACTCAGCTGCACTGAAAACTTAGACGTACACAAAAACCTGCGTGCGGAGGTTTATGCATCTTCATTCACAACTGTCCCAGACCCGGAGGAGCCGAGATACGTGTGGCGGGTGAAGGGATGAGGACACCGGCACATCCGTCCGAGGACGCTAAGGAGGATGAGCCATCAGGCCACACAGAGGCACGGTGGGGGGGGGGGGGGGGGGGAGGATCCAGATGTTTGCTACATGAAAGAAGCCGGTCCGAAAAGCTGCACGTGTGTGATCACCTTGACATGATGTTCTGGAAAACACAAAACTGGAGACAGCGAAAGGATCAGTAATTTCCAGGAGTTCGGGGGAGGAAGGCAGGAAGGAACAGGTGCAGCTTGGGGGATTTCCAGGGCAGTGAAATGACTCTGTGTGACACTGCAATGGTGGACACACAAAACTTCATGTTTTCCCAAACCCATGGACCGGGCTGGAGAGAGAGCGAGCCTCAGCGTGTACAAATTTAGTCATTTCCGAGCGGAGGGGCCTCAGGGGCCTCCCTGCGGGGGGGGGGGGGGTGCTGCCCTGAGAACTGGGAATGAGCGGGAACTGCAAGCCCGGAGCCGGAAGGAGCTGTGCATACACCGTCCTCCAGTGGATGAAGTCACTGTCCGCAGGGCTCGCGGCTAACAATTCTGAACCCACCGTATGTGTGCACTGGAATCCAGCAATTGAGGGAATGGAGGTGGTAGGGCCGGGTTTCTCACTGTGGGAGTTTACAGATAAACATGGGACAGGCTACAGCGATCCACGTGGCCATAGATGAGGATTAGAGATACACTTTGCTCTCTGGCTCAGCGTAGATACGTACGGAAACTGCTGTCAGTCCGAGCTGGGGGGCTGCTCACTCCCCCAGTGGTGCAGCAAGGCCGGACCCTGGAGCTGAGACCCACAGTGGCAGAAAAAGCATTTTTATTTGCAGGAGTCTGGTCAGAAGCAGCAGCTACATCAGGGCTCCCTGATGGCTCACGGGGCAGGGTCTCTGAGGGTGGGTTCGTTTCAGGCAGGCCTGGCCCCAAAGGCGGGATGTCCCCAGGGGAAGGGAGAGGATATGACAGGTGGATTCAGAGGTTCTGGGATTATCAGAAAGGAAGGTTAGGGCGGTGTGACGAGTCCCCTGAGGACAGGGGACGTAGAACAGAGGGTGGTGATCAGAGTCCATTCCTCAGTCCCTCTTGTCTGCATTTCCCATCTGCAGGACAAGGATGTCTGTCAACACGCATCTTTTAGTTTCCACAGGGAACGGAGACTCCTGGAGTCTGGCTTGGTGGAGGCCCTCGTTCATTTGCGTGAGGCCGCCCGTGCGCTTTTCCAAGCTGGAGAGGTGCCTGGGACTCCCCAGAAGGGACTCAAGATTTCCTTTATTTCCATGCTGGGGGCCCCAGCAGGCCCCTCAGAGGGGGCCCTGCCGTCTGTCTGTCTCCATAAATGTACGCGCACCTACACAGGTCAGTATGCTCACATCCGTCCCCTCACGGGCCCCAGTGCCTCCTGCTGCGAGGCTGTTTCCGAGGCATCTGCAGTGGAGGCTGTGGGCGGGGGAGGGCACGTCCTGTGGGCAGATGCTCTGGGCCGTGGTCAGTGCCGCAGGCCCCTCTCCAGGTGAAGGTGCTGGGGTCCAGAGGGAGGAGTTCCCCACTTCGTTGGGGAGCCCTCGACGTTGTGCCAGGCCTGAAAGCTCCAGAAATTCACAATGACAGGAGCGTTTGGGCCCAAGCTAGAGTTCCCAAAGACGGAAACCTGGAGTGCAGCCCTCCTCAAGCAGTGGCCTCGGCCCTGCGGGTGGGTGAACGTGGTCACGTCAAGATCTCAGAACTGCCGTCGAGGAGCAGGTGGGTGAGCCAGGCAAGCGTGCTGGGGGTTCTGTTGGGGTCCTTCAGAGCAGAAGCTGCAGGAGGCATGTAGAGTTTTATATAACACGGGGTTTGTCACTGGGATTTGGCCCGGTGTTCGGGAGGGCAGGTGGGGGTGTGGGGGCCGCAGGAGCAGGCTGGACCCTCCTGGCCTCCGGCTGGGATGAGGGGCTGTCCTCCCCTGGTGCAGGAGCGCGAGGGGCTGGAAAGGGCCCCTTCCTCTGGGCAAGTCGCGAAGCTGCCCTCAGTGACTGAGGGGCCCCATCCCCAGTGCCGGAGCCTGGTCCAGGCCGGGCTCAGTTCCCTGCAAACGCTGCTGGGAGCGCTCAGGGCATTTGCCTGTGTCCCCGCCAGCCTTCTGCGGGTGCCTCGTTAAACAAAACAAACCCAGAAAAGGCCCTGGGTCCAGGGTAAACTCCCAATGGTAGAAAGAGACAGCAAGTGGGACGTCCAGCTGTCACTTCCCAGCAGGCCCCTTCTCTTCCCAGAGGCAGCTGTGCCCCAGCCTGCCCCCCAGGGGACCTGGGACCCGAGCCGTGTGGAGACAGCACGGGGGGACATGCTCCCCTCCTCGCATGGCTTTGCTCCTTCCCCCCGCACGGGCCTTTGCGATGCCCACCTGGGCTCCCCCTTCGCGTGGGGGATTCCCTGCCGCTCCTCCCTCCCCGTCACTTCTGAATCACAGGAAGGTTGAGACCAGGCAGGAGAGGACGGGAAAGTCACACTCACCCGCGCGGCCACCACCAAGGACTCACGGCGGCCACGGTCAGGCCCACCCGCCTGCTTTTCAGCGAGCGTTGACATCTGCCCTTGAGAACCAGCACCCACGTCCCCCTTGGTGCCCGCCCCAGCACACCAGGGAGCTCGACAGGCCGTTCCTCAGGCACCTGCGCCCGCCATTGGGTCAGCCAGGCGCCCGCCGCCCGCCGTGCGGGTCCATCAGCCTGGCTGTGACGCCTCCGTGGCCACACGGGAGCCCCCGAGGCTGCAATTCGACTTCTGCTTCCTCCGCCGGCAGAGGAGCACGCACCGCGCCCCGGACCTGGACCACGTCTGTCGCGGTGGGGCCTTTTGCCTTCACCAAGCGATGGTCCACGAGCTCTGCACACCTTTCCCGGCTATTAGCCAGGAGCACCACCACGACCAGTCGCTTGTCATAGCCCCCACCATTTTCCTAGTGGGTTGCCGTTTTCTTTTATTCCTTTTTTTTTTTTGAGACAAGGTCTTGCTCTGTCGCCTGGGCTGGAGTGCAGTGGTGTCATCATAGCTCACTGCAGCCTCCAACTCCCGGGCTCAAGCGATCCTCCTGCCTCAGCCTCTTGCGTAGCTGGGACTAAAGGTGCTGCCACCACATCTGACTAGTTTTTCTCATTTTATGTAGAGACGGGGTCTCATTATGTTGTCCAGGCTGGTCTTCTGGGCTCAAGCGATCCTCCCGCCTCAGCCCCCAAGTAGCTGGGATGACAGGCGTGACTGAACATTTGCACAGACTCCAAGTTGCCCATCGCAGCCCACACTCCCACACAGGTGTAAAAAGACCAGACTTCTCACTGCCCAAGGCTGTTCTGTCAAACATGCCAACCGAGTCACACGGTTCACCCAAGCAGCTCAGTTACCCATACAAGTGGCTGTGTCCACCGCGAGACACCCGGTCCTGGCAGTCCTCTGAGGCCCTAGAAAACAGCAGACGGAGGAACAGGCCCACGGGCAAGGTTTCCTTTCCCAGCTACTCAAGCCTGTCCTTTCAGACACAGTCCCCACGCTCCTCCCCTCAAATGCCACCCACTGTACACGTTTAGAAGGGTCCCCGGCTCTTCAGTCCTGTCCTGTTTCTCCGCAGCCCCCCAGCCCCCTCAGTACTCACTCGCCAACACCCGAGCTCCCTTGACAACTGCCTTGGAAATACACAGACGCCTTCCTTCCTCAACCCCTTAACTGAAAAAGACTCAACATTTACAGCCTAGAGACTGGGTTTTACTTAAAAATCTCTGAGGTCAAACTGGGCCCCTCGAACCTTCATAAAAAGGGGCCTTTTCAAACAGTTTCTCTGCTCCCACTGCAGCTGAGCTGCTGGGAATTCCGTCCCGGACTCATCCCTCCCAACTCAAACCTCCTGATCCTGCAGAGACACCTACCTCCACCCACCAAGAGCCCCCCCGGCACCCACCGGCCTGCGCCTGCGGCCCCTTGCCAATTCCAGGCTTCAATCCACTCAACAGAACCCCCAAAACCATGAGCTTCGGTAGTACGCCGTGGTTTGTGTGGCTTCTTCTTGTCCTTGTCCTCCTCCTCACACTTCTCTCGTCATTCTGTGAAAGTCACCCCAACCCAGCCTACGTGCCAGGTCCTCCTTTTGCCTATACTGGAAACCCCAGTAATATCCCCCACCACAGACCCTCTACCACATCCCCATTCACCCACATCCAAGAGGCCCTCCAGCTTCTCAAAACTGTGAACTCTTCTCGCCACGTGTGGCCGTGGTTCTCTTAGGGTTTCTCCTGGCTCTGCTTTTAGCACTCATTTTCTGCTGTTTGATAACATTCTTACAAAACCAAATTGGAGCCCTTGCGGTTTCCCTCCGGCATGATTCCTGTCCTGCCTCTATTCTACCTTTTAAGGCCACCCAATTTCACCCACTTCCCCTTAGTGACCTCCACTGGACTCTCAGGTAGGGACAACCATATGACCCTAAGTCAACAGAAAACAGTTACAGAAAAGCAGACCATTGTCCAAACACCCTAGTCTTGAGTCCATTGATAAGAACA
This sequence comes from Indri indri, assembly GCA_004363605.1. Lineage (NCBI taxonomy): Eukaryota > Metazoa > Chordata > Mammalia > Primates > Indriidae > Indri > Indri indri. Next base: position 6,686 of record RJWJ010001655.1, on the reverse strand, counting down.
TCAATTCTGGCCAGGAACAGTGGCTCACACCTGTAATCCCAGCACTCTGGGAGGCTGAGGCGGGAGGAGAGCTTGAGCTCAGGAGTTGGAGACCAGCCCGAGCAAGAGTGAGACCCTGTCTCTACAAAAAATAGAAAAATTAGCCAGGAGTGGTGGCGCCTGTAGTCGCAGCTACTTAGGAGGCTGAGGCAGGAGGATCACTTGAGTCCAGGAGTTTGAGGTTGCTGTGAGCTAGGCTGACGTCACGGCACTCACCTGGGCGACAGAGTGAGACTGTGTCTCCAAAAAAAAAAGAAAATATCAATTGTAACCAAAGGGAGGGGGAAATGAAAGCACAGCCTTGCTAATAAACTAACTGAGAAAAAGAAACTAACAGAAAGAGAAAAAAGAGAGATAACAGCACAATTGCCCCTTTGCTTGATTAACCAGCTGTGGCTTCACTCATTGTCTTTAAGATTAACCCCCGTGACTTAACCTGTTGTTTCTAAGAGTTTGTTCTCACGGCACTTAAAAAGAACTGAGAGACAGAAGCAGCCTGATGCTCCCCAGTTCCCACCAGCCCACGTTCCAGAGAGGCTGATAGGCAGCCTCACAGAGAAGACAGGGAAAAAGGAAAAACGGACACAGCCATTTCACCGCTGCCTTCTGCTACCAACTTGCAACAGTAACTTGTTTTTCCCCTTTGCCCCCAATAAAAACCCAAACCCCTCGTCCTCCTTCCTTCCTTTCTTTCTTTCCCCTTCCCTCCCTTTGAGAAGTAAAATAGACTTTCTTTCTTTAAAACCGTTGTAATCTTCATGTTGAGAGTTCCCAGCTACGAGTTCCCGCCCTACCAGAGCGGGTGGGCTGGGCTGAGCCTGGGCACTGAGGTTGGGGCTCTCTGCCTGAGGGTGGCACTGTCATGGCCTTGCCTTGCTGACACTGCCTTGCTAACCTTGCCCAGACGTGGGGATTTAACCCACTCTCTGGGCCCAGGACCCCGGAACCCAAGGCCCAGGCCAGTGAGGGCAGGGCCCTGGCTGCGCCCGGTGCCCCATGAGTGCCACGTGGGCCCGGGTCTGAGCCCTCCTTCTCTTCTCCTCTCCGGTGAGCTGAACCTTGGCACTGGCCTCAACCCCTGCCCTGTCCAGCAGCTTCTCACCTGCCCACCCTGGCATGTCTGCTGCTGTCATTCTCACCACTTCCTCAGCCTGCCTTTGCTCCACGGGCTACCATCCTGGACAGGGACAGGGACCCTGTAGTACCCTTGGCCGGGTCGCGTGGCTCCCAGCCCACAGCCCTCTTGGTCCCACCTCCCCCAGAGTGAATGTAAGGACCAGTTTCCCACCTGACCCACTGGCCCAACCTGATCCACCTGACTTACCTGATCCTCCTGTCCCACCTGGAGTCCAGGAAGGGTTCCCCAGTTCCCCCCAGGGGCCAGATCGAAGCCCCTCCCACTTTGGGGTGGGGAGTGAAGGAACCCCAGCTCTGGGTGACCTTGGTGTGTCAGAACTCGGTGTGGTAGGGGTGGAGGGCTGTGAGGGGCCGGCAGAGGGTCCCGGTCAGGTTTGTAGGAAAGGAATGGGAGGGGTGCGTTTTTAGGGCCTGCAGGGCCAGCACACAGGGACCTGGAGTGGGGAGGGGAGGGCCACTGGCCACTAGGAGGGGCCCGGGAAGTTCTCGCCAGTCGCTTCTGTCTTTGGATGAATTAAATGAGTGGCTGGGGTCGGGGGAGCTGGCAGGGGGACAGCGCGTGGAGAGGTGGCTGGAGCAGGGACCCCGGAGGCCAGGGGTCATGAGTGTGTCCTGGGGCAGCTGAGGGTGCACGTAGGGCAGTGAGCACCCCCAGGAAGGAGGAAGGAGAGTGGGGAGAGCACAGCGAAACGGGGCGGTGGGGGTCCCAGCAGTGAAGACACGAGGGGCCAGGCCTGGACCGCAGACGGCGGGAGAACGTTGCAGTCGTTCGGCTTCTTACCTGCACAGCAGCTCAGGTGCCTTTCGGAGGCTGTGGGAAACAGTTTGGCAGAAACAGAATGTCCCCAGTCATCTGGTCCCAAACATGGCCTTAGCCGACCCTGCAGTCCTGCCTTGGGGCGGCTGCTGCACCCCTCAAGGTGCGTGATTCCTGATCGACTCTTCCTGTTTGTTTCAATTCTCCAGGTGTGTGTAGAGCAGCAACCATGCTGGGCAGGCACCTGAGACCCAGCCCCTGCTCCGAGGAGCCCCAAGGTGGAGCTGTCAGCAGGCACACATGCGTGCACACACTTGGACACGTACATGCCCACATCCATGCGTGCACACCCTCCCTTGCCTGTGCACACTCGTGCGCTCTTTCACACACAGGTGCAGGGCGGGAGCAGGCCGTGGGGCCAGACTAGGGAGGGAGGGCGCTTGCTGGGGTGGCTCAGACCTGACCCCTGGCCCAGCCTCAGCCCATCTGCCCAGCTCTCTGCCTGGACTCTGGACGCGAGAGATGCCCAACATCCCCACTTCACGGATCAGAAAACAGACGCAGAGCAGACTGCACAGCCCGTAGTCTCAGGAATTTTTAAAGGACTGGCCCTTGATTCTTGGTTCTTCCTGGGGGCCCGTCCAGGGACTGGGCCAGCGACCAGGGCTCCTTTGTAGGCCCGGCTGATTTGGGGGTACACGTGAGCGTGTGCGTGAGCGTCCACAAGTCCCGATGTCACCACCAGGGGGTGGTATTGGACAGCAGTAAGTCAGCCCCCGGGTCCCCAGCCTGGAAATGGATCCTGCTGCCCTCTGGGCTGTCTGGCCTGGTCCCTGAGATCCCAGGGATGCTGGGTTCCTGCCCCAGCCGGGGTGGGTCCTGTGCACCTGGAAGCCCCCAGTTTCCTTAATCTTTTCGTCACCAGAAGATCTGTGGGTGGGTTCAGTCTTGTCTCTCTGTGACTTGTTATCTCCAGTTGCGGATGTTCAGATAAAACGCATGGCAAGAGCGCCAGGGATGGACCGGGGGGTCCTTACACCCAAGGGTGTCACACCCATGCGCCTGGGTGAGGGGCCCGCACCTGGGCTGGGGTGGGCACATCCCGCCTGGAGTCACTGGCAGTGAGGGGCACGTCTAGTAGCAGGAATTTCTCGGATTGATTTGAGACCTGCCACCGTGTGCTTTGGCCGCCGTCTCTCCGGCGCAGGACAGGCGGCAGCCTATGGACGGGGACCTGCGGGAGCAGAGGGAATGAATGTGGCTTTTGCTGGCCCCAAGCTGCCCACCCTCCCAGCTCACACGCTTCGTACAACTTTGGTTTTGCTCTGACTTCAAAATGAACAGGCTAAACTGAAATAACTATTTAAAGCTGTTTTTAACCAAAAATGTGTTATTCGTTGTGCGCAGCAGCGGAGGGTGAGGCCGGCGCGACATGGCTCTGATTTGCCCAGAATGTTTAATTTTTGCATTTTTTTCCTTAGCTTCACTTAACGTCTTTTTTTTTTTCTTTTTTAGGCTGGTCAAGTGAAGTGGGGGAGCGGTGAAGGAACAGAGGAATCCGTAGCTCGTTGTGATCAGTTAGTTGTAGACACCACTGCACTCGGACCAGCCCATTTAATGTCTGTTAAGGAGATGCCATTCTGTAGATGACAGCAAAGAGCAAAATCCACCGCGAGGGCCCTGGGTTAATGTCTTTTACATGCGATTTATTTGAGGGAAAGGGTCTGTGGCCGACAGGCCTGTGCAACCACTGAGCCCCGCCCTCCAGTTTCGGGGGTGGCCCAGAGGAGGAGGCTCCAAGCGTGTCAGTGCGGTTCAAACCTTCAGAATTACGGACTCTCTCAAATTCCTTGAACCCTTAAGCATGAACCCTAAATCAGTTACGGTGCCCTGCAAGGAGAGAGAGGGCAGGAGGAGGGCCACACTCTCGTCCCCATCCTGCATCTGCTGAAGCCCAGGGAGCCCCACCCGGGTCATGGGCCACACCTGCTGCTGCAGCCTTGTGGACGGGGACACACAGGGACCTGGAAGCCGCTGCCGACCAACAGGCTTGGATTTGCACCCACCCCATGGCCTTGACCCGTGTGTGATGTGCAGAAGGTGAGAAGGGAGAGTCTAAGGAAATGTGTGCCCCTGGGGGTTTCCAAGGTCAGGAGCCTGGGATATTGGGGGATGTTCCAGTTGCCTCAAACCCGGAAGCACCGAGAATTCTGGGTGTCTCAGGAAAAAGGCAGCAGTGGAGGGAAGGAGGCGGGTGCCTTCACAGGCCTTTCTAAGCTGGATCAGGCCAAGGAGGTCAGCAGGGCTCGGGCTGTCCAAGGACAGCATTTCCAAAGGTCTGGGCTTGGGGCAGGGCCTCCTGAGCACCCTTCCTCCCTGGCCTTCCTCTGGCTTCTCAACCTGGGAGACATGAGCCCCCCCCACCCCACCCCCAGCCCTCCGCCACATGGTGCCGCTCAGAGCCATGCCAAAGACCCTTCGCCTGCTCGGGTCTCCACTGGCCTCACAGGGCAGCCCCCACCCTTGCTGTTGTTGAAGAAACCCCCTGCCTGCCTGTCAGGGGCTCTGCTCCTTGGGGTCTTGCATGGGTGCCCCCACCCACTTCCTTGATCCCTACCTGCCTGGAAACCCACCCCCAAGTGGAGCATGGTTATCTGCAGATGTGTCTGTAGAACATTGAGGATGTGCACACCGTTTCCAGAGCCCAGGCTTGGTGGCATCATCACCCCTGCCCTTTCCAGGGAAGGCTCTGTGACTCCCAGCACTTGTTTGCTCCTGTGCCAATCAGAGGCTGTGACCTGCTTGGCTTCTAGGGCCTCTGGGGGAGTCAGAGATTCTGGACTCAACAGGGAACTCTGGGCCTCAGCCAGGCTCTGGACCGGCCCAGGGGAGATCCCGCCCAAGATGGCTGAGGACAGAGCTGGCCACAGCTGGATGTCACGGGCCCTCCCTTCCAGCCTCTCCTGCAACCATTCTCCCTACTTCAGAGTGATACACAGAGACCATACCTTTTGCCCTCTCCGGAGGGTATGTGACCGGTGATGTTAACTTTCCTATTTGCTTATCTGTTGTCCACATTTTGACAATGAATTTGCATTACTTTGAAATAAACAATACTGGAAGTTATTTTTAAAAGGACAGTCTCTAAGTGCATGATTACAACATGACTACCACGATGATGACCCAGAGCACGAGAAGTGTGACGAGGGGGTTCTTCCACAGCACTGGCAAGAGACCTGACCAGGGCACATGGACGTGCTTCCACATTGTGACTTCCTAGTCCCTTGGAAGGACAGAGGCCACCATCAAGTCATGGAGCTCAGCATGTGGGAAAAGTAAATGGGAGGAGGAAGCGGGGCGGGAGTGAGGGACGTTGGCTGGGGCCCCTGCAAAGTGTCGGTTTCAGAGGCCCCACCTCCCTGGCATATCTGAGCTCCTACACTGGCAACCTTCTCCACCCTCTTGTCAGTTTATCACACCTTCCTCCTAGAATGGAGGCTCCACCCCACAGCTCTCCACCTGTTTTGTGCTCAGACCCATCTCCAGTGCCTAGGCCAAGGCACGATGCAGAGTAGGTTCAATGAACATTCAGTGATGGACGGTTCCCAACACCAATCACTAACATCTCTGCAATCGGATGTGAAATGTCAACTCTACAATTTACCGACATTCTATACACCCAAGGATCCATGTGGCACTTGATGTTACATCAGGACACTGGAATATGTTGTTGGGTTCCAAGTTCCACAAACGAGGCTGCGAGATCAGTTGGATTTTCATTCAGTTTTCAGGGTATGAGGGGTTGGGAGGGAGAATACATCGTCCACGGCTTTCCCTCTTCCAGGTATTAAGAAACGCCCAGACCTGGTCACTAACCTGGAAGCTTGAATTTTGTCGTCATCCTGGCCCTCCGTGACTGGTGAGGCTGGCACTGCCTGGATTGATCTGTCCCAGGGAAGAAGAGCACAAGGCCAATGAACCAGGGTTTTCTGACAAAGAGCTCTGAACAAGGGCTTGGTGAAAAACTATGACTTTATTTAATTGAAAACAACATATAAACAAACCAGAACTAAACAAACCGCATAAATGGCCAACATTTGAAAATAGATCTCTTCCCACTGCAGACTATAATCTCCGGTGCCGTTGACAGGACCTTGTGCTGCCCCAGAGAGGATCTAGGCAAAGGTGAGCACACATCTGTGCCACCCAGAGCGCCTGGTATGTTCCAGAAGTGAGAGTTACGTGAGAGACTCGCCTCTGCATGGCCAGGGCAGGGCTGGTGCGTGGTCCTGTGCCCCGTTCCCCACGTCGACGCAGCCCAGGAACCGACCACACCAGCACGTCCAGGTCACTGTCATGTCCCAAAGGATGTGACAGTCAACTGATAAGAACTTACCCACAGCAATGGGCATTTCTGTCACTCCCCTCTGAGGCTATGGAGGGCCCCATTTCCCAGTCTCTAGGGTGCTCGGTATTTCCTACATAGGCAAAGGTCCCCATCCTTTGCCAATTGCTCCCCTGGCTGTTGCGGCAGAGTAGTTGCCAGTCTTTCCTGGGGCAGCCAGGACAAAGGTGGTCCCCTGCGTCTTGGTCCCTCAGTTCTGGGGCTCTGGGCTGAAGGGCTTGAAACAGGACAGCTCCCCCAGAGCTGAGGCTCCCACAACAGCTGGGCTTTCCCCAGGTCCCCTGCCCTGGGTCTCGGTGGTATTGGGTTCCTGTCCTTGGGTGGAGGACTGAGGCTGAGAGGCTGAGT